>PITA01004374.1:0-124512 GCA_004023965.1 Spilogale gracilis
TATTATCTATATTTCATAGGCTGTACTTTATATCTGCATCAATTATTTACTTTATTGTTTAAAACTTTAATTTCCTTCACCAATCTTGCCCATATCCCCCCCACACCATCTCCTCATCAGCAACCACTAGTTTGCTCTCTGGACTTAAAATTCTGTTTGTTTTATTCTGTTCATTTGTTCTGTTTCTCACTTATTTCACTTAGCATAATACCCTGTAAGTCCTGGGATGGAGCCCTGCATCACTCTCCCCGCTCAGCAGGAAGCCCACTTCTCTCTCTCCCTCTTCTATTCTCATTGCTTATGTGCACTCACAGTCTCTCTCTGTCAAATAAATAAATAATAAAATACCTAAATCTTTAAAAAACAAAAATAACAGTAATATGTTTAATATACTTTTAATAACATTTTGATAATCATAAGTCATTATTAGTATAATCATCCATTTTTCAAAAAATACATTTATATTATCTATTCATAAACTGAAATAATGGGGATATAATCTATATTTTTATCAGAGGTTTCTAATAGAAAGTTGGGGCAAGTGGGTTAGTGAAAGTAGGAGGACTTCAATTTATATTCTGTCTATTTCTGGACCATATGAGTTCTTATTAAAATCATATGTAAAATATTTCAGTTAAAGAGGAACAAAGAAGAGTAATACCAAGTAACTACTGTAGCCATTGTAGCTTTCATAAATGACTACTCCTTGCCTTCAGGTTGTGGTAATGACTGCCTAGTAGGGAAAGAGGCAGATTTGACACTGTCTTTAGTAATATCATAAAAATAAATAAGAGGATGATTACCCAGGGTGCCCTAGCATCCCCTACTTCCCAAGCAAGATCTGAAGTCACTGGTTCCAAGGTTCTATATATACTATAAAATGGAGATATTTTTGCCAAAGGACATTTTCATGATACTGAAAATAGGTAAGAAAAAAGTGCATTAACTACGCTAAGAAAAATGTGGCTCAGTGAAGGAAATTTTTAGTCCTTTTTGAGATCGTGTACTTTTAGTAGTAATACAAGGTAAGTTTGACTCATAATAATTTCTAGCAAAATAAAGAATGGTATTGACAGCCTGCTTGTCCCCTGCCTACTATTTATACTTAAAACTAAAGCAAAAAAATAATATTAAAAATAACATCACAAGAGTATAAAATTAAGTGTTGCCTTTTAGGAGAAAAGTTATGAGTACTATGAAGTAATTCAGAAAGGACAATGATCAAAGAAAAAAGAGGTGAGGAAAGAAGTAAATTCAGAGAGTCGATGAAGGACGGCTGAGAGTTATATGGCAAGATACAGAAGAAAGACACTTTGGCAAGAACACAAGAGATAAGTCTTGGTGTTTGACATAAGGTGAATGCATGGAAAGGACAGGGAAAAATGCCTGTCAGTGTGCTTGAGAGCAAAGTCGGAAATTTAAACAACCACCAAAAAAATTAAGTACTATGGAACAAGGGAAATAAAAAGATGATGATAGCAATGAAGATGAATTTAAATATAAAGAGAAGAAAATTGAGAATTGTAGGTTTCTGATTAAAAGTCGCAGTAATTACAGTAAGTTTTTTCATTTAGTTATCCTTGTTTATTGTATATTACACTACAATCATATCTGCCCGACAGACTACTCCAGATTATTTGTTAGGATAATACTGACAAGGTAAATTTCAGTAATGTGGACATGTAGTATGCATTTTTAAACAAATCTTATACTCATTTTGTTTTGGCTTCTCAATTTAATGCACTTCTCCCTCCTCAAGGAACTATCTTGAAGTTCTTCTGTCCAGAATCAATGATGGATTGAAAGGGATACATGTCAGAGAACCAACTAGAAGCTTCTCTCTCAAGTGAATTTAATTCCATTTTAGAACTTAAAGAATGTATACATTTATATTAATCAGACGCTTGTATATTATTTACAAAAAAAAAGTATAGATGTATAAATTTAGAAAAATTCTTCCTTGAATAGATCGTAAATAAGTAAAATATGTGATTTTACTACTTCAAGGGATATTTGTTATAGATCAGTCTATTTCTTCCAAACAATCTCTTGCTTAGTCCTTACACTTCATCACCATGTTTTAAGTCTGATTTCCTTTCAGGCAGATATGACCAATTACTCTGTCTCTTCACAACAAATAAGCATAGTTAATGTGGCCTGTAACCAGATTCAACTTCAACACAGCAGTTGTATCCTGGAACATTCATCTTCAAGTGTCTGTCCTCTAGCTGGAATTTTTTACCTTACACTTAACCTATATTTTTAGTCTCTTCACCAGAAATGGACTGAAAATTCTTGATCAGTTTAAAAAACATGTGACTGTCTTGTTCTCATAACAGCTCTAGACTCTTGAAGAAGGAAGAAACTGTTATAGCAGGAAGGCTAATATGGGCCCTGCATTGGAAAAAGGCAGATGGAAAATGAATGCTCAATAGTCACTAAGATGAGTCTCAAAAGAAGAATTAAAATTCACCACAGGATAGAGAGAGAGAACCTTAATCTATTAAAATCACAACACATGAGAAAGAGATTTTTGCCTGTTTTATCATCATAAAAAGATTTATCGTCATGGAAATGTAGAGATGTTTTCACTGTTCTAATGAGTCTGATAAAAGTTAAAAGGATTTTTTTAAGCTTATTGCTGTAAAATATGAAAACAAATATTGAATTATCATGTTTACTTGATACTGCATTGCCTTACCCATTCTGTTGGCATATAATTAGCCAATATAGATATTTTTAAATGCTGCAAATGAAAAGTACAAAGTAACTTTACTATAAAATGTTATCATATAAAGAATGTAATAATTTTGGCAGATACTCTGTATTTAAATAGAATTGCTAACATTTTTTAAAAGCTTCCTCCAGTTATTCATGATCTAAAAATGTTCCAAAAATGTTTGCTTATTTTGGTAAAATTATTCAGGAATCAAGAAAATTGCCCAGACTTTATTTTAGAATTTATAAATTAGAGTTCTAAAACAACACAGTGTAACTTACATTCATCCAGGACATTTTTGTATTTCTGGATAAACTCACTTCCTGAGTTAACTCACTGACTGTTGAATTTCAATCTATTTTAAGTTAAAAATAAACCAAACACTGATAAAACAAACGATGAACAAGGATGTTCAAAATGAAAATTGAAAGATGGACTTAGAGCTTATCTGAAATAAGATTTCTTCTGAAGGTGTAGAGATCTTCATACAAAAAGCAAAATTTACTACCTCCAAAAGGACATAAAACTTCATTTATTAGCTGGTATCATTCTTTTCTTTTAAGATTTTATTTATTTATTTGACAGAGAGAGATCACAAGTAGGCAGAAAGGCAGGCAAAGAGAGAGGAGGAAGCCAGCTCCCTGCTGAGCAGAGAGCTGGATGCAGGCCTTGATCCCAGGACCCTGAGATCATGACCTGAACAAAGGCAGAGGCTTTAACCCACTGAGCCACCCAGGCACTCAGCTGGTATCATTCTTAAAAAACTTTCTCCAGGGGCGCCGGGGTGGCTCAGCTGGTTAAGTGACTGCCTTCAGCTCAGGTCCCACATCGGGCTCCCTCTCTCTCACTCCCCCTGCTTGTGTTCCCTCTCTGGCTGTGTTTCTCTCTGTCAAATAAATAAAATCTTTAAAAAAAAAAAAAACCTTTCTCCATAGTATTTACCGGTTATCCCAAAATACAGCTTGAACAGAAAAACCAAGGTAAATGATTTCCTCCCTTTTCAAAGTAATCATTTTGTACTTCAACAACTTTCACTAATGATCAAAAATTATTTCCCACAATGAAGATTCTTAATGTTTGGAAATTAATGACAAATAATAATTCCTCCAACAACTATATCATGGCTGTCTACCTATCAGGGTCTATTCTGAACCATGAGTAGAGAAGGGCCAGATTAAAAATTCCTGTCCAGACATCAGCAAGATGAACAAAGAACCCAGACTTTTTTTTGCCCACAGAGACACTAACTCAACAACAACACAGACCAATTCCCTTTATAAAAGATCCAGAAACAGCCAAACTGTGGAAGGAGACAAGATGTCCTTCAATATATGAGTGGATAAAGAAAATGTAGTTCATATAGATGATGGAATATTAGTCAGTCATCAGAAACAAGGAATACCTACCATCTGCATCGACATGGATGGAACTGGAAGGGATTATGCTAAGTGAGTCAAGAAAGACAATCATAATATGGTTTCACTCATCTGTGGAATATAAGGAATAGCACAGAGGATGATGGGGGATGGTAGGGGAAACTGAATGGGAAGAAATCAGAGAGGGAGACAAACAATGACAGACTGTGGACTTTGGGGAACGAACTGAGGGTTAGAAAAGGGAGGCGCTGGGAGGATAGGGTAACTGAGTGATGGGTATTAAGGAGAGCACGTGTTGTGATGAGCACTGGGTGTTATACACCACTAATGAATCGCTGAACACTACATCAAAAACTAATGATGTACTACATGTTGGCTAAATAAACATAATAATAAAAAAATCCAGAAATCAGTTAAGATGTTCCAGCAACCCATGCAATTTCTAAACTAGGTGCATCGAAGCTGCTAAGAAAAAATTATCACACCCATTAGCCATAGTCCTTCCCCAAACATCACACAATACAATTGAAAGGAAACTTCTGGCTTTTCTTTCAAGAGAAATATGGATCATACATCAAACAATCTGACTTTCTGGAGGGATTACCCAAGAGACAGGTTTTTGTCTTGCCTGCATCAAAAGGCTGACAGGAAAATGTATAAGGTGGGGGCCCAGTAAAAGCAAAGGTGACGGTTTGGAGCATTCACTCACTGTAGTCTTTTCCCCTAACTCAGTATGGAATGAGTAGTCGAAAACTCCCAAGTCCTAGATTCTCCCTGGGATGGAAAGGAGTGTGTGTGTGTGTGTGTGTGTTGTATGTATGTATGTATGTATGTGTCCAGTGTTCCAGCTGTTCCGCTACCCATGAGACTGGTTTCTGTCTTATCTCAGAGCTGGATAAGACTGGTTTCTGTCTTATCTCAGAGCACTGATAAGACCTAGCATACTCTAAAGGCTTGGCAGTCACTGAAAACAACAGAACTAGATGGCTTGCTACTGCTCCAAAGATCCACAGTACAGCCAACAGAGGCTGATATAGCTCAGCAGCCTATCACCTCAAAGACTAAAGCCAAGAGAGGAGCATGCATCCAACATTCAGACTTTTGTGGGAGCTTCCCAGGAAATGGTTTCTGTTTCACCTGACTTAGAGTACTGGTGGGGCACAGCATACTGTAGTATGCTCCAAGGGAGCAATGAGACCAAAAGAGAGGTGAAAATTTTAGAGCAGCTCCAGAAAACTTGCAATACTGCAAACAGACACCAGAGGGTGCAAGAGATTATGAGCTTCTGACAAAAGGAACTGGCAGAACCCTTAACCTGGAATTAAAGCATATAAACCAGAGAAACTGCATCCACAGAAAAGGTCTGAGAGGCCCCCAGACTCTCTAGCCAAATCAGTGAAGACCTCTCCCCTGACAAAGCCAGTCCGTAAAGACTGAAAGTGGCAGTTTTTAAAAATACTTTGATCCCCAAACAAAATTATAAACAATTTGAAGAAACAGAGAAATATGCCCCCAACAAAAGGATGACATAAATCTCCAGAAATCAACACTAAGGAAATTTAGGTGTAAGAATTACCTAACAAAGAATTCAAAATAACTGTCATCAAGGTGCTGAATCGAACTCAGGGAAATGATGCAAGAAGAAAATGAAAACATCAATAAAGACATACAAAATATAAAAAAGAAACATTTCAAAGCTGAAGAAAAATGCATTAGAAGGGTTCAACATCAGATCTGATCAAGCAGAAGAAAGAATCAGTGAACTCAAACACAGATCATTTGTAATGATACAGTCAGAGGTGCAAAAATAAAACAATAAAAAAGAGTGAAGAATGAGTAGGGATTAGAAGACATAATCAAAAGGAACAATAAATACATAATGGTGCTCCCATAAGATGGAGAAAGATAGGGACATAAAGTCTATTTGAAGAAATAATGGTGAAGACTTAAATCTAGGGAAGGAAATGGACATCCGCATTCAGGAAGCCCAACACACACTGTAATCAGAAAGAAACCAAAGAAGTCCAAATGAAGATACATTATATTCTAACTGCCAAAAGTCAAAAACAAAAAGAGAATTTTCAAAGCAGCAGAAGAAAAGTGACTTGACACATAGAAGTTATATGTCTATAAATCAACAGATTTCTCAGCAGAAATCTTGCTGCCCAGTATAAGGTGAATAATAAATTCAAAGAGATGAAGGGCAAAAAAATCCAAGAATACTATATCAAGCAAAATCTTCCCTTCAAATATAAAGGAGAAATAAAGACTTTCCAAGAAAAACAAAAGTTGGAGTTCATCACCACTATAACAGACTTACAAGAAATGCTAAAGGGAAAACTTCAAGTTGATACGGAGGACACCTGACATCAACACAAAATCATAAAAACAAAGTTCATGGTAAAAGTAAAATATATAGATATACATAGAATGCTTTAATACAGCAACAGTGTGACATAAATCACTTTTCATTCTGTTATAAAAATTAAAAGGCAAAAATATAAACTATAACTGTACCTACAAGGATTTCTTAATGGAGTCACAATATAACAAGATGTAATTTGTGGCACCAGTAACAAAGTATATAGAGAGGGGAGGGGCAAAGGAATAGAACTTTCGTATGAAATTAAAGTTATCTGCTTAAAACAAATTTTTCTAACACTAAGATGTTTTATGCAAACTGCATGCTAAAGATTAAAATACAATAGAAAATATGCAAAAGAAATAAGAAATCAAAGTATGTCGCTACAAAAAAAAAAGTCTCAAGATAGAAAACATTTAACAGAATAGCAAGAGTCTTTATCAGTATTTACTTTAAAAGTAAAGGAAGTTAACTCTCCAATTAAAAGACAAAGAATGGGGCGCCTGGGTGGCTCAGTAGGTTAAGCCTCTGCCTTCAGCTCAGGCCCTGATCTCAGGGTCCTTGGATGGAGGCCTGCATTGGGCTCTCAGCTCAGCAGGGAGCCTGCTTCCTCCTCTCTCTCTGCCTGCCTCTCTGCCTACTTGGGATCTCTCTCTCTCAGTCAAATAAATAAATAAAATCTTTAAAAAAATAAAAATAAAAAATAAATAAAAGACAAAGAATGGTAAATAAAAAAAAAGAACAAGATCCAATTACACACCATCTATAAGGAACTCCTTACAGATTAAAGGATTCATACAGGTTCACAGAAAAAGAATGGAAGAACATATTCTATGCAAATTGTAACCAAAAGAGAGCAGCATAGACATACGTACATCAGACAAAAGAGACTTAAAGCCAAGAATTATCACAAGAGACAAGGAAGAATATTATATAATGATAACAGAGCCAACTAATCAGGAAAATAAAAAATATATAAATATATACACACCCAACAGCAGAGCAGTTTGCATAAAACATTTTAGTGTTAGAAAAATTTGTTTTAAGCAGATAACTTTAATTTCATGTTAAGGTTTGATTGATATATGAATCAAACCTTAACAAACTGAAAGGAGATGGACAGCAACACAGTAATAGTAAGAGATTTCAATACTCCACTTTCAGAATATATAGAACAGCTAGGCAAAAGAACAATAAGAAAACAGGAGTTGAACCATACTACAGACCAAGTAGATCTAATAGATAAATATACAACATTCCACTTAGCAACTGCAGGACACTCACTCTTTCCAGTGTCCAAGAAACATCCTCCAGGATACACCTCATGCTAGATTACAAGACAAGTCTTAACAAATTTAAGAAGACTTAAATTATAACAACTTTTTTGACCACAATGGAAAGAAACTAGAAATTGAGCAGCAGCAGGAAAACTAAAAAATGCACAAATATGTGGAAAATAAAGCACAAAATCTTGAACAATCAATGGGTCAAAGAAGAAATTAAAAGGGAATTTAGAAAATATATTCATAAAAATATATAACAATATACAAAAACAAAAGGGATGCAGCAAAAACAAACTAACAAAGAAACTGATAGTAATAAACACCCACATTAGAAAGAAGAAAGATCTCCCAAATAAGCAATCTAATTTTATACCTCAATAGCTAAAAAATAAATAGCAAACTAAGCCCAAAGTTAGCAAAAACAAATAAAGATTAGAGAAGGAATAAAATATACACAAAACAGGAAAAAAAAAACAAAAAGTAGGTTTTCCTAAAAGATAAAAAAAATTAAACTTCCAAGTAGACAAAAAAAAAGCAGACTCAATAGATGAAATCAGAAATGAAAGATAAGACATTACAACAGATGGAAGTCCTTGCCAAGAAAGAAAAAAAAAGGTAGGCAAGAAAAAGAAAGAAAATGCATCTAAATTAGAAAGGAGGAGCTAAACATATCTTTATTTGCACATGATATGATCTTACATGTAGAAAACCCTAAGATTATGCACACACACCCCCATGCTAGAATAAACACTTTAAGCAAAGTCACAAGATATAAAATCAACAATAGTAAAATCAGTTACACATCCATACACTAACAAAAAATCTGAAGAGAAAGTAAGAGAATAATCTCATTTACAATCATATCAAAAAGAACAAAATACTTAGAAATAAACTTAACCAAAAAGGTGACAGACTTGTACAGTGAAAACCACAAAATACTGCTGAATGAAATGAAACACAAATAAATGGAATGGAGCTACATTCATAGATTGGAAGACTTACTACTATTCAAATGTCTATACTATCCAAAGTGATCCATAGATTCAATACAATCCCTGTCAAAATTCCAAGGCATGTTTTGCAAAAATAGAAAAACTCATCCTAAAATTTATATTGAACCACAAAGAATCCCAAAATATTGCTGAAAAGGGGGCTTATACATCCTGACTTGAAAACATATCACAAAACTACAGTAACGGAAGAAGTATGACAGCTGCATAAAGACAGATATATCAATATTGATATCTATATATAAATACCAATGGAACTGAATACAGTCCAGAAATAAACCCACTCACATATTGTCAACTGATCTTCATGAGGGTGCCAAGACTACACAATGGACAAAGGATATTTTTTTTTAACTAAAACTATATCCAAGTACAAAAGAATGAAACTGGACCCTCATACGATACATAAAAATCAACTTAAAATGGAATAAAGACTTAAACACAGGACCTGAAACCATAAAACTTCTAGAAGAAAGCAAGCAAAAATCTTCATAGCACAAATTTCTTGGATATAACATGAATGCACAGGCAACCAATCAAAAACAGACAAAAGGACCACATCAAAATAAAAGGTCACTGTCCAATAAAGAAAACAATGAACCAAGTGAAAAGGCAACCTATGGAAAATAAGAAAATATTTGCAACCCCTATGTATGACAAGGGATGAATATTCAAAGTATACAGTAGCTACAAACTCAATTTCTAAAACACACACACACACACACACACACACACACACACACACACACACATATATGCATACAAGCATTACCAGATTAAATGAGAAAGACTTGAATAATTATTTCTCCAAAGATACAAATAGCCACAAATGTATGAAAAAATGCTCACCATCACTAATAATCATCAGAGAAATGCAAATCAAAACCACAAAGAGATTTTATATCACACCTGTATGGATGGGCATTATTAAAAAAATAGAAAATAACATATGTTAAGTAAGAATGTGCAGAATGGAACCCTTGTGCGCCGTTGGTGGGCATGTAAAACGGCACAGCAGCTATGGAAAACAATATGGAGGTTCCTAAAAAAATTAAAAGTAGAACTAGTGTATGACCCAACAACCTCACTTCTGAGTATTTATCCAAAGTACTGAAAACTCCAGCCAAACAAAACTACACTCCCATGTTCAGTGCAGCATTACTCACAATAGTCAAGACATAGATACAACCTCAATGTCCATTAACAGATGAACGGATAAAGAAAATGTGTTATCTTCATACAATGGAATGTTATTCAGACTTAGAAAAGGAAATCTTGGGCGCCTGAGTGGCTCAGTTGGTTGAGTGACTGCCTTCAGCTCAGGTCATGATCCTTGGAGACTCTGGATCGAGCCCCACATCGGGCTCCCTGCTCAGCGGGAAGCCTGCTTCTCCCTCTCTCATTCTCCCTGCTTGTGTTCCCTCTCTCACTGTTTCTCTGTCAAATAAATAAATAAAATCTTTTTTAAAAAAAGGGAAATCTCTTCATATGCTACATGATTCAACTTACATGAGGTACCTAAATTAGTCAAACTCAGACACAAAAGAAAAATGTTGTATGCCAGTGGCTGTCAGGAGAGAGAAACGTTCAATGGGTACAGAATTTCAGTTAAGAAAAGTAAGTTCTAGACATCTGCTGTACAATGACATGTGTATAGTTGACAATACTGTTAGGTACACTTAAATAATTTTTAAGAAGGTTGATTTCATGCTGTGTTTCTTACCACAATAAAAATGAATTCTGTCCATACTGAACTTACATTTAGTGGAAGAAGATGAAATAGTAAATAATAATGACAAATGCTGCAAGGATGTTAGGAGCAAGAGAAGAAACTAAGGATGTGTGTGCAGTTTTAGTGAGTAAATATTTCTGTGTTCAATTGGCATATGAGCAAAGAACTTGAGGGGACTAAGGAAGTAAGCCACACGTAACGCCCAAGGCATCCAACAAGGCATACAGAGAAAACATTAAGGATAAAGACCCAACTGGCATCATGCTTCACTTTCTCAAAACAACAGCAAGGACACCGGTGTGACTGACAGAGTGAGCAATGGGGAAGTTGAAGATTTTTTCAGAGAGGTAGTTGAGGGACAGGATCCTGTACAGGCTTGTTAGCTTGGCAAAAACTTTGAATTTTAATCTGGATAGGATGGGAATCCATTAATAGCAGAAGAGTGTTTTTAAGTAGAAGAGTGAAATTATCTGCTTTATATTTTAACAAGACCACTCTACCTAGTCTATCAAGTAGAGACTGGAGTACAAAACTAGAAGCAGAGAGACTAGTTGGGTGCTTACTACTCTTAGATGAGAAATACTACAAATGATTAAGAGGGCATCAGCCTCTAACTGCTACTTCTTCTAGACATCAGAGCTCAAAGTCTCCCTCACAATTTCCACATTCACTTCTCCATGCAAACATGGTTCCTTCACTTGTGTGACATCTTAGATCTGGATCCTGATTAGAGAGTTAGCAGTCCATTCCAGTGTACTATCTTACCAGTATCTACAAAAGTTTCGCTATTACTGATATAATATGGAGGTTACAGAAATGGTAAAGATGGCAAATTCCCTTCTGTGTCAACACCAGAAGAATAGAGATACATCTATATAGCTTTCCTATTGGCATAGGTCCTTATATTTTGTCAGGAAACAATTATAAGGGAAAGACAAAGGGCTTCTCTGCTTATTTTCAGGATACCTTTTATCTGTCATAAAAAGAGCACATGGCAATTTTGCTTCTAATTGTTACTTTTCACAGTCACCAGAAATTCACTGAATTACTGATGCTTTCCTCAAACTGAGCATGATGTTGACCTACAGTCTAAATTTTTAGTGGCCTGAATTCTCACCTTTTCAGTACCCCCATGTTCATCTTAGCAAAAGGTTGGAACAGCATGCAATCGAGTTGCCTAATCAGATTTTGTTTTCATCCACCATCATATTTGAATAAGGAAAAAACATCAACACTTTTTCTCCTGACTTCGCAAAGAATTTCCACAGGGAGGAAAAGAAATAAAAACAGCTGCAAAATGTTACAAACCAAGGGACCATATGAGGTGAAAGTTAAAATGAGAAAAATGTCCACATTACTTTGGGCAATGCAACTCCAGGGAAATAGTAACTCAGCACCTGGGAGCTAAATAGTTCTAGAGGAATAAATATATATTCTGGTAGTCTGGAGGAAAAATGACATCACAAAAAGATTAGGTCTATTAAAACATACATTTGTAGACATGTTGGTGTGAAAATGGCTTTTAGAAATGGAAAGAGGAGAAAAGCTCATCTTATTTGTCTAACAATTCTATTGGGTGCTTTTCACTAAAAGAGAACCATCCATACGTTTTTAACAGTAAGAGTGTGAATTGCAATACATTTCAAATTACATGAGAAACTAAAGAAAATTTCTCAGTTTCAGGCCATTGAGTAATGCTTCCTTGTTTAGTGTTTGTCCCTAAATTTTATGATTTTATGAATAATTCAGAGCAATGATTTTTACCTTCTTTCTCTATCATAGCATTTGGCAAGTTTCCACTTCATTTTTGTTACAAAGACACAGCTGAGATTCTTAAAATAGGAATAATGTTTAGAATGTATTTTTCCATAGTGAAAAATATTATGAAAAGGGCAAAGAAGATATAGCTTAGAGAGTCCTCAATTATGATACTTAAAACAGTTTGAGCCTCAAGGAAAGCCGTTGTCTTGGTAATGTTGATGGTGTAAGAAAAAGAAAGTAACATTGGGCCAGCCTGAGGAAAGGTGAATTATACTTAGTTATAGATTTGTCACTTAAATCAAAACAAACTCAAGCTTGAATGGAACTGATGTTAATACTGAAACATTTATTTGATAGGTGGAAATAAACAAGGATGCTCATGTGAGTGATCATTTTATTTTAAAACAGACTCCAGCTACTGAACGTGAAATTAAAAAGTACTAGGCACTTTATCAGCATATCAATTAAAAACATTTGGAACAGTAATGTAGATCCAGCAGAGGAACTGTGTTAATATGTAATCAAGACAAAAAAATAATCATAACTAACACAAAATCCACTAGATTTGGTTCATGAGAAATCTATGACTCATTGTGTACCTTGACACTGGACATAAAGCAGAAATCCTAATTCTAGAACTGCCTCAAGTGTGCTTCAGTCTTCTCAAATGCTTCTTAGCCTTTGGTAGGGACTGGCTTAATAACGAAGGTAGTCTAGTATACAGATGTCTGCCGATAGCAGAAAGAAACCTGGAGAAACGGGATTTTATTTTTGGAAAAGCAAACCTGGAGTTAATATACTTCCCATTTCAAATGGATAGACCAAGTCTTCATCAGCAGCCTTACTTGCCACCACCACCCTCCCAGATGACCTCAAAGATCCAAGGAAATTAAACCTAGTTCCAGGAGCGCCTGGGTGGTTCAGTTAGTTAAGCGACTGCCTTCGGCTCAGGCATGATCCTGGAGACCTGGGATCAAGTCCCACATCCGGCTTCCTGCTCGGCGGGAAGCCCGCTTCTCCCTCTCTCACTCCCCCTGCTTGTGTTCCCTCTCTCCCTGTGTTTCTCTCTGTCAGATAAATAAATAAAATCTTTAAAAAAAAAACACCCTAGTTCCTGCTGATAAAACTGTTGGACTCTCAGATATTGTGCAAAAAGAAAATTGTTCTATGCCCTGCTTTAGTGATCTCTTCTTCCTAGAATAACCTTTCTCTTCCTAACAGCAATTAAAATTAATGCGATTTTCCAAGAAATCTTCTGAGATGATGTCTCCCAACCCAACCAGAAATTATGTTTTTTTTTAAATTCATCTATTCAAAGGACTAACTGTATAAATGGGAATTGATTTGGATCTACTATAGCATTTACAGACATCTACCTTGTATTTCAGTGATTTCTATATGTTTCTAACTTATATGTATTTTCGACCCTTACAGAATTAGCAGTGTGGCTGCCCAAACTTATATCTCTCTCTCCTCCTATCTTCACTCCTCCCCATGATTAGTACATTGTCAGTAAATGTTCACTAAACTGAACTGAACATATAAATGCCCAAATTCCTTCATTTGCATAAACACCACATATCCATGCTCACCGAGACAACAGAAGATAATTATTTTCTGCCGGTGTACACACTGGTAACAACTGCTATAAGGTCAGCAGCCAACTCTTATGTTAGACATATGAATCTTATCAAAATATGTACTGAAAAAATGCATGTCAAGTGCAAACAGAACCCAATAAACACTTTATCCAAGTTCAACAAAATATTAATCCTTCTCCTGGCATTACAACTAAATGATTTTATCACAATTGGGGAAAAAAAGACACAATGCTCTGTTTCTAAAACTACTGTACAACTGAAAAGAACCCATGTTAAAGTTTTCTCTCGGTGTTAAAATTAAATGTTCTTCTCTGTCATTCCCTGTTTGCATTCTTTTCCATTTGATGGTTTGAATTTGCCTCTACTAATGTAATCCATTTAGGCATTCTAGGTTTTCTGCTCTTTCCAAATGTTTAATTTTTGCTAAGTAGCTCAACTTTCAACCTTTAGACTATGATAAACATTTTTGGAAGAAAAGAGTATTGGTACTGAATCACATATTTGGTTTTTTGGGGTTTTTTTGTTTTTTTAAAGATTTTACTTATTTATTTGACAGAGAGAAACACAGCGAGAGAGGGAACACAAGCAGGGGGAGTGAGAGAGGGAGAAGCAGGCCTCCGGCTGAGCAGAGAGCCTGATGTGGGTCTCAATCCCAGGTCTCAAGGATCATGACCTGAGCCGAAGGCAGTCACTCAACCAACTGTGCCACCCAGGCACCCCCTGAATCACATATTTGAACAAAAATCTGCCTGTGGGAAAACAGCCTAAAGCCAAAGAATAGCCAATTGATACTGAGAATGGCCTTGAACACAAGTATTAGATATATGAAAATGTTCACAAAAATGAATTACACAAGTTCATTTGTCCTTTCATTCTTTTTGCTAATTTCTTTTTTTTATAAACTATATTCCAACACTAGCCTTCATAATGCCACTCATACATGATTTGTAGTATCACTGCTTTTCTACTTCTTCCAATTGAGCGGGCTACTAATCACACTATTTTATTAGCACTGCAACCATCATTCACCCAGCTTATTTTCTTTCTACCTGGATTCCTCGGTCATTGTTCACATTTACAACAATTTGTAAGTGACTCACAAAACCAAAAGTACTTTTGCCTATCTTAAAATACTATTTTAGGTGTAAAAGGTGTGCCTGGGTGGCACAGTCAGTCAAGCATCCACCTCTTGGTTTTGGCTCAGGTCATGATCTCACAGTCATGCCAACTGAGCCCTGCATGGGGCTATGTGCTCCGCACACAGTCAAGCTTTAGACTCTCTCTCCCTCTCCTCTCCTCCCAAATAAATAAATCTTTAAAGTATATATATATAATTTCAACTTATACATCTGCATTTCCCTTTGCTTTTGGAAAACTATAACTATGACTGGGTTCTATTACCTTATCCTTTCTCCAGAGTTGTTCACAATTTTTTTTTTTTTTATTGTTACTTAAATTGAGTTGTTAGCAATTCTTGATCAAAACCCCATTCCCTGAAATGAGTAAAGATCTTCACTAAAGTACTGGATTTAATGTATCATTTTTTTATTTGGTTTCAATTAAGAGGTACTAATAATATCCCTTAGCTAATCAATAACTATAGAGAGCACATGCAGTTAAGGTATTTTTTTTCTCTGATCCAGAATGACAAATAAAGTAGTGTGGGGAATTGAGAAAAGAAATTAAATGTAGCTACATCTGCAAGTAACAATTGCTGCCACTTTGTCAAGGGTAAAACAATCATCAATGAGCAATACAAACTGTTTGTCACCAGAATAACAGAATCAAGAGGTTCCAATTCATTGATTTTTTCATTCCCATATGCCTGAACATCTGGGACACAAAGAAGTAGTGTGTATGTGTTAACAGGCAATTCAGCGGTAGTGACATCTACCTACTAGAAGCAGCTAACCATTTCTTCTTTACTATCTAGTTTTATAACAAAATACTTTAGTTGATTTCTATATTTTTTTTATTTTTATTTATTTGACAGAGAGAAACACAGCTAGAGAGGAACACAAGTAGGGGGAGTGAGACCCCCCCCCCCGGTGTGGGGCTCCATCCCAGGACTCTGGGATCATGAACTGAGCCCAAGGCAGACGCTTAACGACTGAGCTACCCCACTTTAGCTGATTTCTAATGGAAACTCAGAACTACGGCATATATGAACATAATGGTAACATATTATTGACAGAAAATTAGAGCTTAAAAATTTTATATGGACAGCACTGCTGGATAAAACTATACGCTTGATTTGAAATGGTAATATACAGCTATAAAAAATGCATAATACTCAACATTTTTGCATACATATTCCTGAAATTCAACAACTAGGGTTTAGTGGTGATAAAAATTGCAGAGAATGTTGTACTGTATTTCATGTTTATTCCTCTTGTCATATGTCACATTTCCAATGGTTCATCAGGTGTTCAGTAAGTTAACATTGAATCTGTGAAAAGTACATGAATTATTCTAGAAATAGAGCAGGACATACACTTGAGGCTCCTAACACTCTCAAATTTATAATTCAGTGTGGAGACTACACTACACACATGTGGAAATACCATAATTATGCTCATAAACTAATTTTTTGAAACATGCAAATTAGTATTGTACCAACTGAATACACAAGTATGGGGGCATGCTATAAGGCAATGATCAATGCATGGGATTAATCAAGGATGGTTTCTTGAAAGAAGTGAATTCGAAACTGAATTTGGCATATTTATTTAGCACTCATTTCATGTATTCTAATTATAAAAATACTGTAACCTCACAGTAATAAATTTGTAATTTCAAATTAGTAAGAATAAAAGGAGCTAAGAATCCACGGTCCAAAAACAATCACTATGCCAAGATTTGTTGTTCTCATTCCACTTTGTTCTTTGATAATATCTACACAGCTACTGTAGTATCACACATTCAGAATATAGTTCTCTTTGTATTTCAGCAGTGTCTATGCACACAGACTTTGAATGATACAAATATCTCATAAAAATTAATTTTAATGCTGGTCTGAATAAATGTACCATCTTCACAAATCATCTCCCTATAGCTAAATTCTTTGGTTTTTCCAAATTTTTGTTAACATAATCTCAAAAATTTTTTTTCACAACTCTTCTCTTAGTATTATTTTCTTAAGGTAAATTTCAAACATTCTTATAACTAATCCGAGGTCATGATCATTTTGTTTCCTTATATCTATAATATTTATAAATAGTAAAAGCTATCACTTCTTTAAATTACTTACTCCTGTTTTTAATTTTATTGCGTTGATCAGAATTCTCAGGAAAGTGTTAAAATGCTCATTATTTATTCTTAGATTCTTGCTCATTTAGTAGTAATGAATTCAGCAAATATGACGTTTACAAATTTTGCTGGCATGCTTACTATATTACTTAAGTATTCTGGTATTTCTAGAATAAATTGTGGGGGGTTTTGTTTTTAAAGACTTTATTTGTTTGACAGAGAAAGAGACACAGGAAGAGAGGGAACACAAGCAGAGGGAGTGGGAGAGGGAAAAGCAGGCTTCCCGCTGAGCAGGGAGCCCAATATGGGGCTCCATCCCAGGACTCAGGGATCATGACCTGACCGAAGGCAAACCCTTAATGACCAAGCCACCCAGGCACCCCAAATTGTGGGGTTTTTGTTCATTTTATTTCTATTCAGAAATCAATCTTGAATATTTTTCAGTAACTTAATAATACTTATTCCAATTTTAATATTACTTTCCTTTAATAAAATGTTCAGATTGAAACATTACCTTTACATAACAGAGTAAGAGTAATCTCACTGTAAGATATATTGGTATTCAACTAGGCTATCTGGACTCTTTTAGATAAGCAGTGGAATGCCACTGGTGGCTTCTGAGCAGAGAACTGAAATGGTCAGAGTCTGATGACCAAAGTGGGAAAAAAAATTTTTTTAAATATCCATAAATATACTCTCAGCTCCCAGTGTACCACAGCTTGGAGACTTCATGATTTTCCAGATAAAAAACAACAGAAATCTGCATAAAGATGTGGCAATGGAAATGATAATGAAAGGAGAGACACTAAACACATTGCAAAGGAGTAAGAACTGACTAGACTCGACAATTAGTTATGCAAGGCATGGAAGAATGAGGAGCCACAGAAGATTGTGAGGGTTATGAACCAGAGTGAATGGAAATAATATGGTATCATTTTTAGCAGAAAAGTCTCAACCTTCAGAGCTGAGACACACTGATAAAAAATGTCATAGGTAATGTATTACTGATAATAAAGTCTCAATTATGAATAATTTATTCTTTCATGAATTAAAGAAGATTCAAGGTTTTCCCCAGAATAACACCACTCACTTTCATTCCTATATGCTTTCTTCAGAGAGAAAGAGAGGTTGACAGACATACTGCTAACGTTGGGACTTCTATCTCTCCTACCCTAGCTGTAGCCTGAGCAACTGAGCATAACTTTAATGATTCTAACAATTAAACATTTCTTCTCCTGGACTTTATTTCTCCAGAAAAGAGAAACTTTGGAGAAAAACTGATCTGTAGGACAAGAAAGGAAAAATGATGTTTCTGTCAAGGGAAATATCTAGGAAGAAGCCACTTTTTGATGGATGCTTATACCAGTAGATCCATGCATGAAAAGAAGAGTCTCTTCCACACACAACTTGTGCTATCCTACTCCACCTTCCACCCATACAGAACTACTGCTCCCTGACCTTTGCACTTGACTCTTTGAAGTTCTTTCTTCTGAAGTGCAAAGCACTCATTTTCATGTTCATAGCTCCAATACCCAGTACAAATACAAAACCTGGCCCATTTACAAAACAGTTCTCAGGTCCAAAAGATAGTCTGTGAAATTTCACTGAGGAATCTATATTAATTTATATTCCTTTGAGAAGTGATATTCACTCATACTAAAGAGAATGGACTATTAATTCCATACTGTCATTACATGTATTTTGTGAAAGATATATATGTCTGCCGGAAAAGAATTTATATCATAAACCAAAAAAAAAAGACTATGTTTTCTTGAAATAAGACTGTCTTTCCTAAAACATGTCTTCAGTAAATGTTTTCGTGGCATTTTTTTTTCCTCATAGTTCCATTACAATTATCTTTGCTGTGTATTGACTATATTGATGAAGTTGGAGATTCTGGGGCGCCTGGGTGACTCAGTGGGTTAAAGCCTCTGCCTTCAGCTCAGGTCATGATCTCAGGGTCCTGGGATCAAGGATCCTGTTGGGCTCTCTGCTCAGCAGGGAGCCTGCTTCCTCCTCTCTCTGCCTGCCTCTCTGCCTACTTGTGATCTCTCTGTGTCAAATAAAAAAATAAAACTTAAAAAAAAAAAAAACAGTTGGAGATTTTGAGGCTGTAAGAGACTTTCAAATACTGAAATTGTACAAATAAGGTACAGCGAGAAGTGCCTGCATAGCGCAGTTGGTTAAGTATCCAACTCTTGGTTTCAGCTCAGGTTTTGATCTCAGGGTCTTGAGATCCAGCCCCAGATCCACCTTGTGCTCAGCGAGGAGTCTACTTAAGTTTCTTTCTCTTTCTGCCCATCTCCCTGCTCATGTACTCTCTCTCTCTCAAAAATAAATAAATTTTTAAAAATAAAGTATCAGTCCTTGCTGAAACCCGCTGCTCCAGGGTGGATGCTTGGACCCCAGCTAGCTGGAAATAAACTTGGACCCCAAGCTAGCTGGCAATTAAAAAAAAAAAAAAAAAATCATGTGACATAGAAGTTGTAAAAATTCCCGAGTTCACTGTTATTTTTAAACTTAATTATCTTAAATATGATTGATAACTGAAGGATCTTATTAACCAAAAGTTAAATCCATTTTTTAAATCACTCTCCTTTTGAAAAATTGAATTTTCATTGTTCAGCTATTCAGAATCTCGACATTGTTCATTTCATTATTCAGTCTTTCCTGCTTGAAATAATGTCAAATTCAACTTATTGTAATAATGCATTTTTACACCAGTTTATTTGACCTCATTTAAATCTCAAGGAGCATTTCATTTATTTTTCTATCCTCTAATAAAAAAAGAAATAAGTACTTTGTACTTATAAGCAAAAATAAATAGAAATCTTACTAAGTAATTTTTTAAATCCTAAGCAAAGTAATTTGTTAAGCAAAATATTTTAAAAAGATAATGTATTTTTAGTAAATCATTTTCAAATGATTTACTGTGAGGAGATTCTGTGAAGACAGTATATTAGGTATTAGGTTTTTCAAAGAAGTGAATATCTTAGGAAAAGATAAAATAATTCAATACCACAGTTTTTAAGTTTTGGGTTCATAGGATCACAGGTATCAGACTAAAATACTAGAAATATTCCAACTGGTATCTAGTATGTACTTTTCTTTTTGATTTTGTTCATCTGAATTTATAAGTCATGTACAATGAACTTGTATTACGGTATAATCTTTAAAGATCACTTTACATCAAACTTTATGTATGTTTTTATTTTTCTTTTTACATCAAGGACTTGAATAGTAGATACAACTATATTTAAAATGAGTCCTCAGAAAACCCTGATTCTGAGCTAGTATGTACGATGTGCCTCCTCAGAAGGAAAGCACAGGATTACAGCTATAAAAGTATTTTAAGCCTGACACATGTGAATCCATCTTTATTTCTTAAACTACAAATCAACAGAAAATATATGGTTTTAACACGTGAGATTTTAGTCTAGGACTACATTTTAGACCACAAGTCCTTTGCTTAACAAAATATATCTGTATTCAAAACAAATTATTCACTGTGAGACAGAATAAAATTGATCAGGCTTAAAACTGCAAGTCAAATTTCATTTTTTGATTAGTTATATTATCCTAGTTTGGATTTTGCACCAATATAACTTCATGCACATATCACCTTATAAAAGTAGTTCTCAAAGTGCAATCTGGGACAACTGGTGGTCTCCACACTTAAAATCATTTTCAAAATAATGCTATGATATCTTTTCCTTCTGCACTATCATTCTTTTACAAATGTATAGTGGGATTTCACAAAGGCTGATACCTGTGATATCAGAACAGACTGAATACAGACACAAATATGGGATTCCCATGGTCTTCAAATAAGCCAGACACTGAAGAGATTTCTAAAAACAAAGTAATTTTCATCTTTTGACTAATTTTTCCTCTGTAAAATAGTTATTTTCATTAAAATGTCATTTATTTTAATGTGTAAATGTAATAAATTTATTATGCCCACACTTAAATGAATAGACAAATATTTTTAAATTTTGTTTTTAATTCAGAATGATAAATACAGATAGTTAAAATTAACATATACAAAAGTTTTCCACATTTGAAGGTGGTCCTAACACCAAAAAAGTTTGAGATACCATCTATACCCCCAAATTTAAGTGTCTGTGGTTCAAGTAAATACTAGATTCGTTACTTATATTTTTATTATCAGAACTTTCTCTACACCAGATAACACCAAACTTTTTTGTAAAGGGCTATATGGGCTGACAAATATTTTAGACTTTGTGGACGATATAGTCTCTGTCACAACCAGTGAATGCTGCCATAATATAAAGAAGCATCTGTAGACACTATGTAAGCAAATGAGTGTGGCTTTATTCAAATAAAACTTTATTTACTAAGACAAACGGTGAGCTAGATATAGCCCAAACGCTCTAAGTTACCAAATCCTGACCTAGACCCACATTTATGTTTTGGAGTATGTACATGGAGCAGGGGAAGGAATCAGAAAGAAAACTGATATTTACTGGTCATCTGTTAAATGTTTAACACTTATTAACAATTATAGTTTTATATATTAAATAGTTATATTTTGTTAGTTTGTTGAAAACAGTAATTTTTACCCCATTTTATAGATGAGGAAACTATGATATAAAAGTATGGTACACATTAAATCTAACAGCAACATGGGTTTGAACTCCAATCTAATTTCCTCTACGTCATAATGCTTGCCATCAACACCAGCACCAGTAGCAGAAAAAAATAAGTTAACACTTCCATAATATTTTTTAGTATACAAGGTACATGCACATAGACTACCTTATTTTTCTTCACGCGCACACACAAACTTCTCCACCAGGTAAACCAAATAGTAAACTATCTCCAGTTCACAGATGAAGAATATGAGGTTCAGATAATATGATTTGCAGCTACTCAGTAATGGAGCCAGGATTCTGACCTGTATCTTTTTGTCCAATCCAAATGTTCTGTTTTTATAGATCACTTTGTGATCTATCTTAAGATTCCTGAGAAGCAAATATTTCTCTCCTTTTTTAGATACCTAATATTTTAGCACAAAACATAAAAGTTAGAAAACATCCATTTCTCCAGTAGCGATACAGGGAATGGAACAAAGAGTGGAAATGTGCATTTTATCTCCATCACTATGAAACAGAATTCATGCTAAGTCAGTAAAAAAGCATCAAAAGTCAAAGAGATGGAAAAGACCTCAGCTCAGAATTAGTAACATTCTCAATGATGTACTCTTCTTTGAAGCAGAAGGTAATGGGAATAACCAGGACATCTGAGTGACCCAGAGTTTCATAGTAGCTTTCATACCTTTACTCCTACAATAGATGAGAGTAGAACCACAGAATCCTGCAGAACTGTGACTACAATCTGTGAGCCCCTTATTGGCTATTTTAAATATCCCACGTTAGAAACAGATTCATCTCTTGGTGAAATTTAATATGTTTTGTACACGACAGAGTTAAAGATCCAATGTGAATAAAATATCCACTTCAAGAAAGAATAATTTTAAAGTCTATGAACTGAATTACAGTTTCTATGTTTTTCTGAACACTGACAGTTAATTCAAAAAAGGAATTAAACAAAATGAAATGAAAAAAAAAAGTGAAGGTAAGTTAAAAAAAAAAAAGTTCTTTGTGATAACAATGCCAGGTAAAAAGGGAATATATGAAGTTGCAAATTTCCCCAACATATTCTCCTGATGAGACCAATTTTAGTTAACAGTGTCTTTAGTGGCCCTACATCTGTAGTCCCTGAACTGAGTGTTCCCACACTGCTTATCAGTCATGCAGATGTCCCCAACAGTCTAGATTATTCCTCTTGGTATCAATTTTATGTGTTTTCCGCCAACCCCTCAAAGGGGCTTTTTGGTATAATAGCAGTAGGAGAGTAAGACAGTTCACTTCTAACCTTAATCAAGAAATCTTCTGGGGCGCCTGGGTGGCTCAGTTGGTTAAGCGTCTGCCTTCAGCTCAGGTCCTGGGATTGAGCCTTGCATCGGGCTCTCTGCTCAGCAGGAAGCCTGATTCTCCCTCTGCCCGCCTCTCTGCCTACTTGTGGTCTTACTCGCTGCCAAATAAATAAGTACAAATCTTTTAATTATTTATTTATGTATTTGAAAGAGAGAGTGAGTGAGAGACAGCATGAGAGGGGAGAAGGTCAGAGGGAGAAGCAGACTCCCCGCGGAGCTGGGAGCCCGATGCAGGACTCGATCGCTGGACTCCAGGATCATGACCTGAAGTGAAGGCAGTGGCTTAATCAGCTGAGCTACCCAGGCTTCCAAATAAATATTTTTTTTAAAAGGTTTTATTTATTTGACAGAGAGAAACACAGCCAGATAGGGAACACAAGCAGGGGGAGTGTGAGGGGGAGAAGCAGGCTTCCCACAGAGCAGGGAGCCCGATGTGGGACTCGATCCCAGGTCTCCGGGATCATGACCCGAGCCAAAGGCAGTCGCTTAACCAACTGAGCCACCCAGGCACCCCCCAATAAATATTTTTTAAAAAAAGAAAGAAATCTTCTGACATCAGAGGTCAAGAGACCACTATTTAATAAAAAGCTAGTTGGCATTATAAGTATGTAGATGAAAAGATAAACAAAATACAAAGTAATTGAAAATATAATTGGTCTCTGCCCCCTGATTCTAACACATTGCTCCTAAAATCCTTGTAATATGCTAAATGATGAGAGCACAAGGAACATCTTTTGCTCTAATATTTGGCCTTTTTGACCACAATTGCTGACCAGAGCTCCTAAATTCCTTGGTATTTGCTGTATTAAAGTACGTTTTGTTCTAATGAGCCAACTCTCGGTGAGCACTTGAATAGCTTCAAGATTGGGGCTGGTCACCAGAGACCAAGTCATGATTATAAGCTTAGAACTTTCAGGTCTACCCTTCATCCTCTGGAAGGAGACAAGGGGCTAGAGACTGAGTTGATCATTCGGGTTTATGTGATGAAGCCTCCATAAAAATCCCAAAAGTATAGGGTTGTGAGAGCTTCTAGGTTGATGAATACAACCACATACTTGGAGAGTGATATACCCCAATTCCACAGAGACAGAAGCTCCTTCTGGACCTTCCAGACTTCACCCTACGTATCTCTTCCTCTGGCTGTTTATCTGTATCATTTATTTTATCTCATATAATAAGGCATCCTAACAAATTATCAAACCCACAGAAGGGGTCATGGGTACCTCAATTTATAGCCTGTCATTCTGAAGTACGATGACAACCTGGAATTATGATTGCCATGTGAAGTGAGGGAAGTCTTGCAGGATTTAGCCCTTACATTGTGAGATCTAATGCTATCTTCAGTAGGTAGTGTCAGAACTGAAATGAATTACAGGATACCCTACTTAATATATGGAAAACACACACATGTGGTGTTATAAGTAAAGCGTGGTAGTGGTGTGACAATAAAGGAGTAAAACAGGAGTAGGTTTTTCCAACACAGAAAGAAAAGTTAGGGTATTTCTCTAGTAAAACTGATCCTACAACAATTATTTGACTGCAGAAGTCTCAGTCAAAAGAGCAACAGAAGCCAAAAGCACAGCAGAAGCAGAACTGCTTAAAGCAATGAACTCAACAAAATACTTGGTAAGCTACTAGAGTGACCAACATCTCTCTAGCAGGGTTGAAGCCTAAGTGGTCCAACAGGTGTTTTCTATCATAATTTTCATGCTTCTCTGATAAAAACAACTTTGCTTTCTTGCTGTGTTATTCTCCCCATTCTGAGAAACTACTTAGAATTCTTGAGTTAAAGCCTATGGAAATCAAGCTGAAAGGATTCTGAGAAGAAATGGTGAATGCTAAATTATTTGAACTTGTGATTATTTTATTTAAAACCTTCAGCTCAGGTCATGATCCTGGAGACCCGGGATCGAGCCCCACATCGGGCTGCCTGCTCGGCGGGAAGCCTGCTTCTCCCTCTCTCACTCCCCCTGCTTGTGTTCCCTCTCTGCCTGTGTTTCTCTCTGTCAAATAAATAAAATCTTTAAAAAAAAAATAAAAAATAAAAAAATAAAACCAGATACTACTGAAATTTTGACTGGTTATCATTAGAGTGGTCTTAAAATTCTCCACAAAGAATTTCTAAATGAAGAAAGTATAAATTCAGGAATGGGGAAAGAATAATGATGAAAATGTGGTGGTTGATTTCATGGAGGCTGGTTTGAGTGATATCATTAATGTAGGAAAGCTCGAACTAACATCTGCAACAACATGGATGGACCTAGAGGTTATGACGCTAAATGAAATATGTCAGAGAAAAGCAAATACCATAGGATTTCACTTATATATGGTATTTGCTTTTGGAAATATGGAATTTAACAAAGAAAAAAGAGAGAAAACATGGAATCTGCCAGAGGGGAGGTAGGTAGTGGATGGGTGAAACAGGTAAAGAGGATTAAGAGTGGACTTAACTTGATGAGCCCTGAGAAATGTATAGAATCGCTGAATCATTATACTGTACACCTAAAACTAATAAAATACTGTATGCTAATTATATTTCAACTTTAAAAAACAAAAAAATAAAAGATTATTTGGCAACCATGTAATGGCTTTGTCTCACATAAAAGATGACTTTAAAATGGGGTAGTTTGAAAAAAATTCCATTGTCCAGAGTAGTTCTAACATTAGGCTTCCTTATGATGATTTCTGCTTTAGGAAGCTTTGGTTCTCAAATTCTAGTGTGCCTACAACTTAACTGGCCTCAAAAATAGTACGCTGAAGGAAAGAAAACAAAATCAAAAGAGTACTACAGGCTCCATTTTGATGAGACTCAAATATATATACAACTAATGTATGTAGAAAAAAGCTGGGGTGCCTGGGTGGCTCAACTATTGGTATGTCTGCCTTCGGCTCAGGTCACGATCCCAAGGTCCTGGGATCCAGCCTCACACTGGGATTTTGTTCAACAGAGGGTCTGCTTCTCGCTCTCCCCCTGCTTGTGTTCCCTCTCTAGCTATCTCTCTGTCAAATAAAAAAAAATCTAAAAAAAAAAAAAAAGAAAAAGAAAAAAGTTATAAATATGCTCAACATAGTTTGGATATTGAAGAGAAATAGCTGGAAAGGGGCAAGAAAAACTTTCCGGAATAATGATAATGTTCTATATTTTGGTTTGCAGGGTCATCACACATAATTTATTATATATAGTTTATCTCCATCAGATACTATTTAAAAAATTACTCTGGCTGTTTAGAAATGGAAATTCTTGAAACTCAACCTCAGAGATTCTGATTCAGGAGATATAGGGAGATAGAGTCCCAGAAGCCACAATTTGCTCTCCAATGAGGTAATCCATGGATCACATTTTGAAACTTGTTGATAAAGTGAATACTACTTTACTTTCAGACAGAGATAGCCTAGAGCCTTTCAGAGCATATTAGAGATTTCTTCCCAGCTTCAGGAGGATATACTAGGTTTTTCCCCTTCCATCTCTCCATTAAAGTCAAGTGGATTGTTCTGTTTCTGCCTTTAGTCTCCTGAGGGTAATTAAAGTGGCATAATCATTCCTATCTCCTGTGTCTCTAATTTGTGTCCTGGTCTATAGGTTCTCACATGAGCTACTCCTGGAGTTGAATCCTGATTTTGATGACTGACACCAGAGATGCTGCATGTCCTGTTACTAAACTTCGACAGAGTAATTGGCTGAGTTGTCAGGGTCATAGAAAGACAGCAAAATTCTGGAATACTGATGAAAATATATACATACACACAAAATTGTTATTCTATTCTCTCAACAGAAATGTCAGTTATCTGCAGGCTGACAAACTGTAAGGTTTAAATGTTGAAGATATGAGCTTTAAAATGAGGTAACTATTTTTCAAAATATTATTTTATTGATTTATAAGACAAAAATAACTGTCATATATTTAAATAAAACTTAAGGAAATCCAGGGCAACTTATTAATTTTTTAAAGATCATTATTATCAAAACAATTACTACACACCATGTTCACACAAAATAGGAAGCTTTATATATAATTTAACACTTTAGAACTATTCCAATAGAGAAGTCACCAAACGTAACCATATTATGAAAATACAGCTTTGAAAAAGCATTAAAAATCAGCAACTTTTACCCAAATTTTGAGTATTGCTTCACAATTATAAAATTTGGGAAGCACAGAGGAAGTTTTAAAAGACTCTCAGGCTAATTTAAGTAGGAATCATGGCTCTATACAGACTTCTGGAAGAAAGGCATAACTACCGCATTTAGATAAAGAAATGATATTGTTTACATGTGTTCACATTTACTAATATTCTTTTTTTTAAGATTTTATTTATTTATTTGACACAGAGAGAGAGATCACAAGTAGGAAGAGAGGCAGAGAGAGAGAGGAGGAAGCAAGCTCCCTGCTGAGCAGAGTCCAATGGGGCCTCGATCCCAGGACCCTGAGATCATTACCTGAGCCGAAGACAGAGACTAAACCCACTGAGCCACCCAGGTGCCCCCACATTTATTAATATTCCTAACAATTAATACATCTGTATGTTTATTGCCCAGATTTCTCAGTGCTGAATAACCCCAAAGAACTAATTTTGTCACTTCTTTTAACTGCAAGTGTTTTTTCCTTCCCTTTGATCAGGGCTGACTGCCTATGCCATTCTTATGATGAAGTTCATCTCAGCATGATTATCACAATCATGGATAATGTATCTACTGAAATGCACTGTAGAGACAACCTTGAAGACGGCAGAGTAGGAAGCATCAGAAATCTGTCTCCTCACCCAGACAACTGCACTGCCAAAACCTATCTGATGTAACTATTTTCAATTCTGGAGTCTGCTAAAGGCTTGCAACTTCAAGAGAAAATGCTGCATGAGGGATACCTGGGTGGCTCAGTCAGTTGTGCCTGCCTTCAGCTCAGGCCATGATCTCAGGGTCCTCGGATCAAGTCCCACATCAGGATCCTTGCTCAGCGGGAAGCCTATTTCTCCCTCAACCTGCTGCTACCCCCACCTTGTGTTCTCCCTCTCTAACAACTAAATAAATAAAATCTTAAAAAAAAATAAAAATAAAAACTTTGGATGGTATGGGGCAGTCAATTTCAGCTCTTAGTACAGTAACAACTACCTATCCCTCAACACCTCAGCCCCATAGCAAGCAGTTGTCTACAAGTTCCCAGAACACCTTACACATAGCTTGCTGGACTATGACTAGAAAAAAAAAACCCTGTCCTCCAAATATCAGGGATCCATGCTTTGATTATTGACTATTGCTACTGATTACAGTGGTGTATACAAAGAGGTAGTGGTCACTGTTGCAACCACTCCCCATTATTGCAAGACTCTCCCCATATGGCTGAAGTGACTTCCAGGTGGAATTTAAAGAGCCAGTATCTTTTCTCTTTCATTTTTCTTTTTCCCCTTTGGAAGCCAGGAATTGAAGAGTAGGCCATTCAAAAGCAACTGGAGACATAAAAGAAATTACGAAGTCATCATGCACACCCAGGGGAAGGTCCAGAGTCAAAAAGAGCTCAGGAAACTTAAATTTAAAACTCAGGCTGATCTTTAGTACAGAGACATCCTATCATCAATTAATACAAGAGAAAAACAACAGAAAACATAAAATCCTGGGAAAGGGAGAGAATCGAACTCCCAAAATAACCACATTATTAGACTGAAATATAACAACTATATCACAAAGCATACAAATAAACAAGAAAATACAGATCTTCCAAAAAGAAAAAATAAGAAGATGATAAACTATTCCTGAAAACCTCATGGGAAATCTACTACAAAGAATCTTTAAAAGAACTTTCTTGGGCACCTGGGTGGCTCAGTGGGTTAAGCCTCTGCCTTCAGCTCAGGTTATGATCTCAGGGTCCTGGGATCGAGGCCCATATCAGGCAGTCTGCTCAGCAGGGAGCCTGCTTCCTCATCTCTCGGCCTGCCTCTCTGACTACTTGTGATCTCTCTCTGTGTCAAATAAATAAATAAAATCTTTAAAACAAAACTTTCTTAAAGATGCTCAAAGAACAAAAGGTATACATGGAGAAAATGAAGAAAAAAATGAAGGCATAGCATAGAGATATCTATAGAGAAACAGAAAACCTAAAGGAAATCAAAAAGAAATTTTGGAACTGAAAAGTAGAACTGAAATTCAAAATTCACTAAAGAGTCAAAAACATATTTGAACTGAGAGAAGAATCAATTTATTGATGTGACAGGACAATGGAAAGTACTGAATCTGAGGAACAGAAAGAAAAAGGATTGAAGAAAAGTGAACAAAGCACAGGGACCTGTGCAACACCATCTAGTAGACCGAGTTATGCATTAATGATAGGAATTCCATAAGGACAAAAGAGAGTATTTGAAGAAATAATGGATGAAAACTTCCCAAATTTGAATACATGAATACAAACATCTAAGAAACTCAACAAATCCTAAGTAGGATAAACTCAAAGAGATCTACACTAAGACATATATTCAAATTATCCAAAGACAAAGACAGAATTCTGAAAACAGCAAGACAGGAGCAACTTATCACATACAAGAACTCCTCGAGAGAAGTAGCAGATTTCTCATCAGAACTCTGAAGTCCAGAAGGAAGTGGGTTGATATATTCGAAGTGCTAAAAGAAAAAATACTCCTGTTAAACCAAGAATCCTAAATCTAGCAAAAATATTCTTCCAAAGTGAGGAAGAAATTGAGACATTCCCAGATATACAAAAGCTGAGAGTTCCTTATCACTAGAGTTGCCCTTCAAGAAATGCTATAGAGGGATCCTTTAGGTTGAAATGAAAAGACAGTGGGCCGTGATCTAAGAACATACGAAGAAATAAAGATTCCAGTAAATATAAATACATTAGCAATTATAAAAACCAGTATTATCGACAGCGTAAGTCCACTTTTTGTTTTCTGTATGATTTAAGAGATTTAAATCTATTAAAGTCATTTAAGAAGTATATTAAAATAACGCATTTTGGAAATGTTAAAAAAATTAAATATATTGGGCACCTGGGTGGCTCAGTTGGTTGGGCGACTGCCTTCGGCTCAGGTCATGATCCCGGAGACCCGGGATCGAGTCCCACATCGGGCTCCCTGCTTGGCGGGAAGCCTGCTTCTCCCTCTCTCACTCCCTCTGCTTGTGTTCCCCCTCTGGCTGTGTTTCTCTCTGTCAAAATAAATAAAATCTTTAAAAATAAATAAATAAATATATTTTAAAAACTATTAGTTTAAAAGCTTTATTACTGTAACTTTTGTTTGTAACTCCAGATTTAACAGCTTAATGCACTGAAAAATTATTCACTTATGTTTGGGTGCACACAGGTATAAAGATATAATTCTGTGACATAACAACTGAAACGGGTGGGATGGAGTTGGTAAAGAGTTTTTGTAGGTTACTGAAGTTAAGCTAGTATGAATTCAAATAAGACTGTTATAACTTTAGGATGATAATTGCAGTCCCCATGGAAACTACAAAAATATAGCTAAAGAATATACACAAAAGGAAATGATTTTGCTGTTCCAGAAGTGGGAGAATGACACTGGTATCAGCAATATAAATGCCCAGGTGCTAGGAAGTAGAGAAGTGACAGAACATAAAACAAAGAGGTGCCATGAAGCAGAGATGAAAGATCATTTCGTGGTATATATGGGTCTCAGAGCTCCAATAGTCCCATGCATCAGGACAGAGCAGGGAGGTGAAAAACAACAAAACCTAAACCTAATTATTGGAGGGCTGGGAACCATCTGAAAGTGCAAAGAAGATGGCAGTGTCTTAGGCCTTCTAGTGATCCCTCCCCCAATTCTCTGTAACCTCTTCACATAAGCATTCCCCAGGATTCAAGTATCGATTCTCTTCACATTAATTCTTTTGAGGTTCTAAAATATCAACCCTACATTCATGGCTCCCAAATAAATAACTTGAGCCTAACCATTTCTTCATAACTCCAGACCCACCTATCCGATGCATAGCTGGTATCTACCCATATGTCTAGCAGGCATCTCATATTTGACTTCCACCTCATTCCCCAAGTCCTACTGCAAACCCAGTTTAAAAAGAAAAGGAAAGAAAAAAAAAAGGGAATGGAAAAGGAATTTAAGCACTGCATTACAAAAAATCAAATACAAAAGAAGGTATTAATGCAGGAAAATGCCTATAAGCTACAAAGCCTATAAAAAAATAAATGACAAAATTAGGACCTTTATTAATAATTATTTTAAATATAAATGGATTAAATTATCTAATCAAATGACAGAGACTGGCAGAATGTATTTAAATATATGATCCATCTGTAGGCAGTCTACAACAGATTCACATTAGACACAAACAGGCTGACAGGAAAAAGATATTCCATGAAAACAGTAACCAATAGCAAGAAGGGGTGGCTATACTAATATCAGACAAAATAAACTTTAAAATCAAAAAAGGTTACAAGTAACAAAGGTCATTATTAATAAAGAGTTCAATACAACAAGAAGATACAAAAATGTTAAACTTTTTTTTTTTTAAGATTTTTATTTGAGGGACGCCTGAGTGGCTCAGCTGGTTGAGCGACTGCCTTCGGCTCAGGTCATGATCCCGGAGACCCAGGATCGAGTCCCACATTGGGCTCCCTGCTAGGCGGGAAGCCTGCTTCTCCCTCTCTCACTCCCCCTGCTTGTGTTCCCTCTCTCACTGTGTTTCTCACTGTCAAATAAATAAAATCTTTAAAAAAAAAAAAAAAAGATTTTTATTTGAGAGGGAGAGAATGAGAGCGAGCGAGAACATGAGAGAGGGGAGGGTCAGAAGGAGAAGCAGACTCTCCGCTGAGCAGGGAGCCCGATGTGGGACTGGATCCTGGAACTCCAGGATCATGACCCCAGCCAAAGGCAGCTGCCCAACCAGCTGAGCCATCCCAGGCACCCAAAAGAATGTTAAACCTTTAAATACCTAATGACAGAGCATCAAAATAAATGAAGTAAAAAACTAACAGAACTTAAAGGAGAAATAAACAGTTCAACAATGATAGCTGGAGACTTCAATACCCCTCTTTGATAATGCATAGAACAATCAGAAGATAAGTAAGGAAATAGAGGACTTGAACAACATAATTTACCAGCCAGATATAACAGACAGATACAGAATTCTCTATCAAGTAACAACAGAATTCACATTCTACTCAAGAACATATGGCACATTTTACAGAACAGACAATATGTTAGACCATAAATTAAGTCTCAACAGATTTTAAAAGATATAAGCCATACAAAGTATTTCTCCAACCAAAGCAGGATGAAGTTAGAAATCAGTAACAGAAAAAAAGCTCAAAAATTCATAAGTTAGAGGAAATTAGACAAAACAGTCTTAATCAATGGATCAACAAATCAAAAGGGAAATTAGAACATACTTAGGGCACCAATGGAAACAAAAATACAACATCAAAATTTATGAGATACAGGAATACAAAGGAGAAATTCACAGCTATAAGTGCTATGTTAAGAAACAAGAAAGCTCTCAAATCAACAACCTAACCTTACAACTTAAGGAACTAGAAAAAGAAGAATAAACTTGGGTGCCTGGGTGGCTCAGTAGGTTAAAGCCTCTGCCTTCAGCTTAGGTCATGATCTCAGGATCAAGGCCTGCATGGGGCTCTCTGCTCATCAGGGAGCCTGCTTCCTCCTCTCTCTCTGCCTAGCCTCTCTGCCTACTTGTGATCTCTCTCTGTGTCAAATAAATAAATAAAATCTTAAAAAAAAAAAAAAAGAATAAACTAAACCCAAAGCTACCAGAAGGAAGTAAATAATAAAGAGTAGATCAGGGATAAAGCAGAGAATTAAAAATGATATAGAATATCAACAAAACCAAAAGTTAGGTGGAAAAACTGTCAAACCTTCTGCTAAATGAACTAAATGGGGGGGGGGGTCGGATTACTGTGATTAGTGAAAAATATGTTTGATCTTCCTTCACATTTCTAGCACAAAGTTCCTTAGAAAGTTTTAAGGGTTGAGAGCCATAAAAGTTGTCTTTTGTTAAGTTAATGAAGTGACTTTGTAATAAGGGCTGATTATCAGTGGAGCCAATTATGTGATTGGAGGGTTGGAGCTTTCAACCCTACCCCATTTCTACTTTCAGGGAAGCAAAAGGAGCTGCCTGACACTTTAGATGAGTCACCTAAAAGAAAGACTACTAAAATTCTTAATTTTCAACTTCAGCAAATGTAGGCCTCAACACACACACACACACACACACACACACACACACACACACGGTCTCTGCTAGTATAGCAAAGAGTTAGAATATTTGGGGGAATATTGTTATCAACCTAAGCACTCCAGGTGCCCTCCAGCCGGCCTTTCCAATGTCCTTATAACTCCCAATGACAGGGCTCTGAGGAATTACAAGGGCTCTTCACAATCTTTCCTCTTAATTGGCTTAGAGAAACAACTTTCCAGAATGGAAATGAATCTCTCTCTGTCGTTACTGACACCAGAGATACCCTCCTGATGCTCAACCTCAATGCTATATATACCAGCCCCTGCCTTGGAACACTAAAAAGTTCATACAGTGAGGGTCTAATAAACCGCAACAGGTTCTTATCTCTAAATTTATTCCCTTTTGTTTAGGCCCTTTAAGAGATACCCACTCTTTTCTCCCTAGTTGCTCCTCCCTATTCATTTATTGGTTTGAGATTTTTTTAGAATTTCTTTCTCCCAAAAGGGGGAAATAACTCTAAAACATATCAGTAGTAATCAAAATTTCCAACCAGGTGAATTAAATGACCCTTCAACATCTTTCATTTGCTCCATCTCTGATACCACTACAGCTGAGTCTGGGAACACTGAACATCTGTCAGCGTTCACTGGGAACATCTGTCCCTACTGCATCAGCCACCACCCTATTTATAGGCAAATTCTTCAACTGATATTGGCAGAATCCAAACTGTACCTCCCATCAAGATTCAAATAGATCCCTCAAAACTTCTCCCCCTCCTAATATTAATCAATACCCTATTAATAAAGAAACCATTCAAGGCATCAAGCCCATAATAGATTACAGGTTCAGGGCTTCATTATCTCCTGCACTTTTTCCCTGTAATACCCCTATTTTACCTCTGAGAAAACGAAGCGGCCAGGATGGAGATTTGTCCAGGACCTCCAAGTGATAAATAACATTGTTATGCCTTGGCACCATGTTGTTCCTAACCCTCATACACTACCAACATTCCTACTACCATTCCTACTGAAAGCAAATTTTTCAATATAATTGATCTATGCAATGTATTTTTTAGTGTCCAATTTGATAAAGACAGTCAGTATCTTTTTGCTTTCACTCGGGAAGAAAGGACAATACACTGCAACAATAATGCTTTGGAGTTTCACAGACAGTCCACCTTGTTTTTCACAAAACCTAAAGGCAGAGTTGGATGGAATAAACTTTTCTGCCAGCTCTACTTACTTACAATACCTAGATGATGTGCCTCTCTGCTCCCCTTCTCAAACCTCTCTGGAGGCAGACCTTAGCCATCTGTTCAAACTTTTGGCCTTAAAAGAACAAAAGGTCGCCAAAGTAAAACTGCAGTTTGCCAAAATTCAGGCCAATACTTGAGAGGGATCTCAGAAAAGGACTACATTTGGATCCAAGTGGGCCTCATGGCATCCTTAATTTTCCAAAGCCTAATATTAAGCAATTCAAATCTTCAATCCAAAGCCTAATATTAAAAGATTTTCTTACACTAGCTGGCTACTGTCAAGAAAGGATTCCATACTTCTCTCCTATGGCTCAACTTCTGTATGATTTACTAAAAAAATGACAAAACTGACACTTATTGGAAGATTGGATGACATAACTTTTGGTACTTTAAAGAAAAGCCTAATAAAGTCTCCAAACCCTTAGACATCCTAATTATCAACTTCCCTGTCTCCTCTTCGTATGTGAGAAAGAAGGGAATGCCCTTGGAGCGCTCACCCAAAGACAGGGACTATCAGCCTACAGATATTACAACCAACAACTAGACCCTGTGGCACAGAAATATCCCTCCTGCCCCAGAGCCTTCTCTGCCACCCCCCTTTTAATTAAAGCCACTGTAGAAACAATGACTGGAAACCCTTTGACCATCTTTGTACCACCATGCAGTAGAAACCCTCCAAAATTTCAACACCATCAACACTCATCAGTCATCTTACCTCTTAAAAAGTTATCTTTTTAAATGCTCATCATGTAATTCTTTTTTTCCTGCAATAATCTTACCACTCCTATTCTCCTCTCCTTCATAAATGAAACTGTCTCATGACCACTTAATACTGGCAGATCACCTTTTGACTCCCGGTGACAATTTATAGGAAATTCATCTAAACACTGCAATGTTTTCCTGGTTTACTGATGGTTCTTATTTAAAAGATAAAAATGGTAAATATGTTGGGTATGCCATGACTCTGAAGTCATGAAAACAGCACCTCTATCCTTGGCAACTTCAATCCAACAGGCTGAGTTACATGCTCTTACTCAGTCTTGTACCTTAGCCACAGGTAAAACTGCAAATATTTATACCAATAATCAATATGCCTTTCAGGTAGCTCATGACTTTGGAATGTTTATAGTAACGGCAAGGTTTCCTTACCTCCAATGAGGCTACAATTTAAAATGACTCCCATGTCCAAAATGTACTAGATGCCACACTTTTGCTGGTTGTTCTGAGTATTATTAAGGTTACGACTGGGCATTCCAGACTCAAATCTCTGGATGTCAAAGGAAACCACCTCACTCATATTTCTGCTAAAAATGCTACTCTCAAGGAAACCAAAAGCCAAACCTCTGTCACGTTCCATAGGAACGTGTTCTCTGTAATCATCATCATCATCAAATTAAAAATTGACCAGAGATGCCCAATAATTGGCCCCAGAAAAGGAAAAAAAAATATTAGAAATCCAATAACCATCGTTTTGGTAAAAAAGAGAGAACTCTGGTTTGGAACACATAACAATCCAGTCCTACCAGAAATTCTGAAATTCCTGCTACTTATGCTGTATATTCATTAAACCATAGGTCTACTGACAAAATTATAGAATTCATGAACTAATACTTGTGGGGAAATATTAATAAGGCTGCAAAAGAGTACCCACCTGACGTGTCCTGCCTTATCTGAACTGTAATCCAGGAAAACCTGTTCAAATTGCTCCCACTTTGAACTGTCCAATGAACCATTTGAGGTCTGGCCTATGCATTTCATATAGCTTCTTCCACTTCATGGATAAAACTATGTTTACTCGTGGTTTGTATATTTTCTTATTGGACCAAAGCTTTCCCTTATAGACAGGCACTGCTTCTTCTGGAGCTAAAATTGGTAGAAAAGATTATGCCTCCAGGTGGAACCCCTCTCAAGTTTCACAGTGATCTGCGAACCCATTTTCCTAATCAGGTGCTTCAACAAGTCTTTGTTGTTTGGCTGGTTTTACACTTTCATTGTGCATATCATCTTTAATCCTCACAGTAAGTCGAGCACACTAATGGCACTCTTAAAGCTGAACTGGCAAAATTATAATTATAGAGACCCTCTAAATCCCTTAGCTAAAAGCATTGCCATTGGTCCTTCTAAATCTCAGATCCAGGGGCGCCGGGGTAGCTCAGTGGTTAAGCGTCTGCCTTCGGCTCAGGTCATGATGCCGGAGTCCTGGGGTTCAAGCCCCACATTGGGCTCCCTGCTCAGTGGGAAGCCTGCTTCTCCCTCTCTCACTCCCGCTGCTTGTGTTCCCTCTCTGGCTGTGTTTCTGTCAAATAAGTAAAATCTTTAATAAAAATAAAATAAAATAAATCTCAGATCCACCCCCTTTGGAACTCATGGGCTTTCATTCATTAGGCTAGTCATAAAGTTGCCAATGTACTTGGTCCCACTACCTTTGATCTATGGTCAATAAAAAGAGATACACTTCAATATTGTAAATACCTAATTGTTTCTATTAAAAATAGGCATGCTTTTGTAGAGCAATTTTTCACAGTGCACTCCCAGGAGATAAAGACCTTAAGCATCACACCTTGCAAACCAAAGATTTCATCTATTGTTAAGACATCTCCAGAAAGATTCTCTTCAGCCTCACTGGAAAGGCTACTAGCAAGTTCTGCTCACCAACCCTTTGCCACCAAACTCCATGGAATAGCCTCTTGGATTCACATGCTACTGCTAAAGAAAGCACCAAACCCTAACTGACCCGCACACCATCTGGTTATCTAAAAGTAAAGATTTCCCAAAATTAAAACAGACAACATCTAATAAGACAGTGTTCCCAAAATGTCTGGACTAAATCTGGTAAAAGGTTCAGGATTCACAGAAGTCTTTCTTTTCCATCTGGACTATTAACTGACTCTGGATTTGTATCCAAATTCTTGGTTTCTGAACTTAAAACTTTACAGGCTGTATTACTGACAATACATTTGGTTCCAAATAGCTGTTCTGAAATAACAATACAGTTTTAAAACATTTTTGAATTTTGCTATTTTGCAAGAAGTTCAGCTGCTATTGCTTCATGTTTATACCTGCACTGTAACTACTCATTCTTTCAGTGTGCTTTTGTACTATTAACAATGCTATTTTCGTGGCCACTTTAAGCAGGGACTTCCAGGAGGCACACATGATCCAGGTTTGCTTCCATAGGGAGAACTCATCTCAAAGTCAAAGTAAGTACCAATAAATATTTTCAGTTGGCTACTTTCTGACCTATGGTTCTGATTTAGAGCCATTATACAATTTATAATTATCATGTTACTTTTGATTCTGTACTTGATATCTCTTAAACCTTAAAAAAAATGGTATAAAATAAATAGATGTTTTCCAGTGTTTAAAACCTCGATAAATGTAAACTACAGATGGAAAGTGCATGAGAGTTCTGCTTTCTATCCCTTACTACTTCAATGTACAGTCTGCACAAATTCCCTTCCAAAATGGGCATGGCACTCAGAAAAGACCTTCCTGGCACCAAGGGACAAAAAGCCACTAAATTAGGAAACCATGACTTGATCAGCAATGTTTTTGGAAAAAAGTATTCATCTAAGGGAGAAATGTGAACATTAATAAAGGGAAGCCTCACTATTATGGAGTCAGGAGACCAGAGGGGGGGCTTTCACCCCTTACCACTCAGGATCAATCACAGGAAGAATTGTCAATTATAGACCTCAAGAGGAAAAGATGTACATTGCATCTCCAACGAGAAATCAACTACCATAACAATGTAGCCAACTGGAAATATCACTATCCTGAACTCTTGTTTTTCACCACTGGACTTTCATTCACAATGCCTCCCAACTTTCTCCTTCTTTTCCATAAAACAGCATTCTTCTCCTTCATTGGACTAGCCTATGTTTTCCGCTGTAGCTCAAATTGCAATTCCCCACTATTCCTGATTAAAGTCATTTTTGCAGGTATAATTAGAATTTATAGACAACTCCTAAACTCAAAAAGAACCAATTCAAACATGGCCAAAGGACTTGAGTATCCATTTCTCCAAAGAAGATATACAAGTTGCCAATAAGCACATGAAAAAATGCTCAATATCACTAATCATTACAGAAACACAAATCAAAACTATAATGTGATACCACTCACACCCACTAGGATGACGACTATCAAAATAACAACAAATGTTGGTAAAGATATAAAGAAACTGGAACCCTTGTGCACTGCTAATGGAAATGTAAAATGATGCAGCTACTGTGGAAAACAGTATGGTGGTTCCTCACATAATTAAAAATAGAATTAACATATCCACTAATTTCAATTCTAAGTGTATACTCAAAGGAATTCAAAGCAGGATCTCAAATTGATAATTTGTATATCCATGTTTATAGCAGCACTGTTCACAACAGCTAAAACATAGATGCAATTAAAGTCTCCACCAAAGATGAATGGATAAACAATTGTAGTACGTAGTATAAGAAGAAAAAAGGAGCGGCACCTAGGTGGCTCAGCTGGTTAAGCGACTGCCTTCGGCTCAAGTCATGATCCTGGAGACCCAGGTTCGAGCCCCACATCGGGCTCCCTGCTCGGTGGGGAAGCCTGCTTCTCCCTCCCTCACTCCCCCTGCTTGTATTCCCTCTCTGACTGTATTCCTCTGTCGAATAAATAAAATATTTAATAAGAAAAAAAGAAGAAAAAAGGAGGAAATTTTGACATACTACAATGGACAAATTCTGGAGGAACTAAGGTAAATGAAATTGGCCAGTCACAGACAAACACTGTATAAGTCCACTAACATGAGGTTACTTAGAATAGTCAAAATCACAGAGACATAAAATAGAACTGTAACTGCTAGAAGCTATGGGTAGGAGGAAATGGGGAATTAATGGAGTTTCAGTTTTATCAGATGAAAAGAGTTCTGGAGACAGGTGATAATGGCTACACAACAATATAAATGTACCTGACACTACTGAACTGGACACATAAAAACAATTATAATACATTTTATGTTATACTATGAGAACATCCGGAATACCAACCGGATATGCAAATAAACTGATGTAAGTTATAGTCTACTTACTTCACCCATTTTTTGTTTTAAAGCACAGACTATTATATCATGCAATAAATTACATAGCAAAAATTCTTTTATATAGAATTCATATTTAAGCCATGCTTATAGTTTGCTATATTTGTTTCAGATTACTCTCCCCATGTAAATGAATAAAAATTTACAAACACAGCTAAACCTACTCCAGATCCATTTCCTTCTTTCCTTCTCAAAAGAACTACCATCCTGTGAATACCCAACTTTTGTAGCAACATGGACCAGATTGGAGGAGGTTATGCTGAGTGAAATAAGCCAAGCAGAGAAAGTCAAATAATATATGGTTTCACTTGTGCAGCATAAGGAGTAACATGGAGGACACTGGGAGAAGGAAAGGAAAGGTGAGTTGGGGCAAATCAGGGAGGGAGATGGAATGCGAGACTTTGGACTCAGAAACAAACAGAGGGTTTTGGAAGGGAAGGGTATGCGGGGATGGGGGAGCCTGGTGGTGGGTATTGAGGGCACATATTGTATGGAGCACTGGGTGTGGGGCATAAACAATGAATCCTGGTACACTGAAAAAATAATATAATGTAAAAAAAAAAAGAAGAAGAAAGAAATTGACAAGACAGTAGCCCTAAGGAGCTAGAAAAGTGGAACAGAAAGATGAAGTAAATGAAAGCTACCTGGCATCCAGAGTCTCTTCTCCATAGTATGCATCAAGATGCAAAATCAGGAACTCAATTATGGCTATAATACAATACATCTAAGAACAATGGCCCTTCTAGGTGGTTTCTATGCATTGACCAGCGGTTTTCAATGTGTGATCCTTGACCAGCAGCATTAGCAGTATCTGGGAACTTGTGAGAAATGGAAATTCTTTCTTTTTTTAAGATTTATTTATTTATTTGACAGAAACACAGCTAGAGACGGAACACAAGCAGGGGGAGTGAGAGAGGGAGAAGCAGGCTTCCCGCCAGGCAGGGAGCCCGATGTAGGGCTCGATCCTGTGACTCCGGGATCATGACCTGAGCCGAAGGCAGTCACCCAACCAACTGAGCCACCCAGGAGCCCCAGAAATGGAAATTCTTATGTTGCCTGCCAGACTTACTAATCAAAAACTTTGGAGATGGGGCCAGGATTCTGTGTTTTACAAGCCTCCAGGTAAGTGTGATTCACACTCTGGTGATAACAGAATCACCTGGGAAATCTGGTTATAGTACTAAGATCCACCACCCCCCAGCTCTATTCCACACCTACAAGCCTGGGCCTCTGGAATTAGGTCTCCAGGTGATTATGATAAACACCAAAATTTGAAAACCACTGGTGTTAACGTTTGAGAGGACTGGGTTAAAGGCAAATACTGATGAAGACATTAACAGCCAAATTAATAACCAAAGTGATATGAAATTTACTTTAAACTAAAAGCATCTGATCAGCAGCAACAGAAAGAAACTTTACCTAAACTGAAGCAGAGCCTCCCAAGAATATACCTGCCATTGACCCTCCTCTGAGGGAGTTTCCAGAGCAGGAACAGAAACGTAACACTGGGATGTGTGAAAATTCGGTGTCGGGGGCACCTGGGTGGCTCAGTTGGTTGGGCGACTGCCTTCGGCTCAGGTCATGATCCCGGAGACCCCGGATCGAGCCCCACATCGGGCTCCCTGCTCGGTGGGAAGCCTGCTTCTCCCTCTCTCACTCCCCCTGCTTGTGTTCCCTCTCTAGCTATGTTCCTCTCTGTCAAATAAATATAATCTTTAAAAAAAAAAAAATTCGGTGTCCACTGGCACCCAAAAAGCACAGTAGAACATTCCACACTTGCCCACTGATGCCTTAAAATACCCCTCCTCTTTTGTTGCTGTTGTTAAGTTGGTGTATAAACCTCTACCTCTTTCTACTCAAAAAGCTACTTATTACTAAATATTCCCTTAGGCAGGGGCGCCTGGGTGGCTCAGTTGGTTGAGCGACTGCCTTCGGCTCAGGTCATGATCCTGTAGACCCTGGAGACCCAGGATCGAGTCCCACATCGGGCTCCCTGCTCAGTTTGAAGCCTGCTTCTCCCTCTCTCCCCCTGCCCGTGTTCCCTCTCTGGCTATGTTTCCCTCTGTCAAATAAATAAAAATTAAAAAAAAAAAAAATTCCCTTAGGCAAATGTAAATAAACCTTGTCTTTTCTCCTTAAAAAAAAAGAGAAAAAGGAACTGCCATCCTGAAGATGGGAAACACGATTTTGTTTCCATAGTTCTATTAAACATGTAATCATCTTGAAGCTATATATTTGTGGAGGAGGGCCGTTAATGTACATAAATGATACTTCTCTTTTTGAGTCTTTTTCACTCAACGCTGTATGAGATTTAGCTGTACTGATTTAAAAAAGAAATGGTGGTGGGGGGAGAAGGCGCTTGTCTGAGACTGGCAGGGTCACCACCAGAACCAGCCTAAGGCCTGGCCTAAGGAGCCCATCTAAGAAGCCAGACCAACAAGGTCACTACATCCGAAGGTTCACACCAACGTGTCCAGAGGAGTGGTGTGGAGGCGCTCCAAGAAGGGGCGCAGACAGGACGCCAGCACCCTCCCATCCCACGCCCACGTTTCCAGCTCACCGGTTCCAGATCTCAGCGGCTGCGGAGGCGCAAGGTTCTGGTCCAGCAAGGACACATCCGAAGAGAAGACAAGGTCGTCGTGGCAGCAGCGAACCCGCTCAGTGTTCACGGATAAGACGCCACTTGCTGGATCCCCTTCGCGCCACAGACTCGAGTTGCCCCACGAGAAACCTTCAGGTAGAGCAAGCGCATCAAGGCACGTGGGTGTGCGCGCGTCGCGAAGCTCCGCCTACAACACGCTCTCCCACCAAGCCCCGCCCTGCGACGCACCCTCCAGCCAGACCCCACCCCTAAGGCGTGCCCTCTAGTGAGGCCCCCACTTGAGAAAAAAATAGGGTAGCTAGCCCTTAAGTTACTTCGATTTTAATACGCGTAGTCCATTATATATACTTCATCTTACTGAAAAGTTAAGTTGCGTGGAATTCCTCCTCTTAAAACGTTGTAAGAAGAATTCTACTACATGTATACATGTGCAATTCTTTTCTAAAATGGAAATTAACCAGAAAAATTAATAGATCGTAGGGCATGCTCTTATTAAACTTTGGGAGGTATTGCCATGTTGCTCTTTAAAGATAGTATTTAAACATTCTTTGTTTGCAAGATTCTAACATAATATGAAAGAAAGTAACGATTTTCTTCAGGCAGAAACGAAAGAGTCGCATAAGACAGACCCACTTAGTTTGAAATATCTCACCAGTTTTTCCAAGAAAATTCTGATATCCTAAAATTGGGCAATAAAATTCTACACCTCAGTTAAAATACCTTTGGTACAGTGCTAGAAAGCCTTCTAAAGACATGACAGAAGGAATAAACTCCTGAGAGCGGCAACACAATAATTTCAGAATATGTCCTCACTAGGGAAATAAAATATATGCTTGAGCAAATTATACACATAATTAACAAGGAAAAATATAGATTATGGTCTTTGATGAAAACTGTGTTAATTTTTAGGGCACCTGGGTGGCTCAGTGGGTTAAGCCTCTGCCTTGGGCTCAGGTCATGATCTCAGGGTCCTGGGATGGAGGCCTGCATCAGGCTCTCTGCTCAGCAGGGAGCCTGCTTCCTCCTCCCTCTTTGCCTGCCTCTCTGCCTACTTGTGATCTCTCTCTCTCTCTCTCTCTCTCTCTCTTTCTCTCTCTCTCTCGATCTCTGTCAAATAAATAAATAAAATCTTAAAAAAAAAAAAAGAAAACTGTATTAATTTTTGACCCAACACATTCACAAATCTAGAAGTAGTCATGCATGGTATATTTTAGAATGTGATAGTTTTTTGAGTTATTGGCTAACAGAAAGAAGTAAAATAGTGATCATTAAACAGATGCCACAGTTGTTTACCTGACCTTGAAACTTTAGGCCTATAATGTTCAATGCTGAAAATGAAGGGCCAAGGGTACCTTCAGTGAATTTAGGAACCAAGGCATGGCAAGGGTGGTGGTAAGGCATGCCTGTTAGAGACAATGTGTCAGTTATCCTTTGTCCTCCAAAATTCTATAACAAAAAATTTACATATTCTCAATCAAGTTTTATTGACTCCTTCAATGATCTATGACATTTTTCTTTTTCTTTTCCTTCTTTCCTTCATCTTTCTTTCTATATGCATTTCTTTTAAACACAAGTTGTTATTTTTAAATAATAACTTTTGCACTTCAGGGTAACTGACACTTTCACAAAACCTATATAAAAATGAAGATACAAATATGATATTTCTTTCAGGATATATGTATTTTATATTATATGTTTATATTTATCAAGTTAGACCTTATTCTGGGAAATAAGGCAAGTTTCAACAAATTCTAAAAGATTCAAGTCATACAAAGTATTATTTCCTCTAGCCATAAAGATAATAAACTAACATTGTAAACAGACAATATCCAGGGAATCCCTAAATGTTTGGATATTTGAAAAAATACTCTAAATAACCCATGAGTCAAAGAGGAAGTCTCAGGAGAAGCTCAAAAATATCTTCAACTAAGTAAAGATAAAAATACAACATACCAAAATCTATGGGTTGCAACGAAAGCAGTCTTTAAAGGGTAATTTATGGTATTAAATATTTATACTCAAGGAGAAGAAAGTTAGGAAATCACTAACCTAAACTCACACCTTAAGGAACTTGAGAAAGAAGACAAAACCAGAAGTAAAAAAAAAGAAAAATAATCAGAGCAGAAATTAAAGCAAGCGAACAAACAAAACAAAAACAGATATTCAGTGAAACCAAAATGCGGATCTTTGAAAAGACAAATGAAATTGATAGACCTCCAACCAGTTGATGAGAAAGAGATGACACAAATAACTAATATCAGGAATTAAAGGGGGGACATCATACTCCTACCACAAATGTTGGATGGAAAATAAAAAAATACTTACTATGAGCAACACTATGCCAATAAACTAGACACTCATATAAAATGGATGATTCCTTGCAAAACACAAACTACAATAACTGACGTTAGGAGGAATAGATAACATAAAGGTTTTATATCTCAAGAAATTGAATTTCTACTTAAAATCTACTAAAAGAGAAAACTGAATGGTGAGACAGTTTCACTGGCAAATTATACCAAACATTTAGAAAAGAAATAGTTCCAATTCTTTACAGTCTCCTCCAGAAATAAAATAAAAGGAAATACTTCAGAACTCATTGTGTAAGGCCAGCAATATCCCAATACTAAACCAAACATAGCCACTATAAGGAAGAAAAATATCAATTATAACAATATATAAAAAGAATAAGACATTAAGGATAAGGATAATAAGTCATGATCAAGTGGAATTTTCCCAAGAACACAAGTCTTCTTCAACATTTAAAAATCACTACACGTAGGGGGGCACCTGGGTGGCTCAGTCATTAAGTGTCTCAGTTCATGACCCCAGAGTCCCAGAATCCAACCCTGCATGGGGCTCCCTGCTCTGCAGGAAGCCTGCTTCTCCCTCTCTCACTCCCCCTGCTTGTGTTCCCTCTCTAGCTGTGTTTCTCTCTGTCAAATAAATTTAAAATATTAAAAATAAATAAATAAATAAATAATAAAAATCACTACATGTGGGTTGCCTGGTGGCTCAGTTGTTGGGCCTCTGCCTTCAGCTCAGGTCATGATCCCAGGTTCCTGGGATTGAGCCTCACATCAGGCTCCCTGACGGGCAGGAAACCTGCTTCTCCCTCTTCCACTCCCCCTGCTTGTGTTACCTCTCACTATGTCTCTCTCTGTCAAATAAATAAATAAAAGCTTTAAAAATAAATATGTAAGTAAATAAATAAATAAAATAAAAATCACTACATGTAATTTACTACATTAAGCTAAGGAAAAAATGAGAAGACATAGGACATGCTCCTATCAATAGTTGCAGAAATATTGACAAAGTATTGCAAAATTGAACATTGTTTATAATAAAAACTCTGAATAGAAAACTAGGAGTAGAAATTCCTTAAAGTTCATCTGCAAATAGCTAATATCATTGGGCTATGATTATAAGGGGTTAAGTTTTCATTTAAAGTGTAAGATAAGATACATGTTGAGGGTTTTGTTTGTTTATTTTTGTGTACAGATATCCAGTTGTTCTAGCATCATCTGTTTAAAAGACAATCGTTTCTCCATTGAATGGTCTTTGCAATTTTGTCAAAAAGAAATTGATATATTTATGCCAGCCTATTTTCAGCCTCTGTTCCATTAGCTATGCATTATATCCTTTCACCAACTCCATACACTTAATTAACTGTAGTTTAATGACTAATCTTGAAATTGGGTAGTTGGGTCCTCCAATCTCATACTTTTTTTTGAACTATTTTTTTCCTTTAGTTCCTTTGGCTTTCCATATAAATTTCATGATCGTATTGTCAATATCTATAAAGACAATTAGGTTTTCACTGAGATTGAGTTAATCATATAGATCAAATTGGAGAGAACTGACATCTTCATTTTTATCTTCCAATCCATGACAATATCTGAGTATATCTTTCATATCACAGCATATGTAGTAAAACTTTGATTTATTTTATCAGTGTTTTGTAATATTAGCAAAGTTTATTTGTAGTAGCCAAACAGGAAAACAACCCACATCCCCATCAACAGAAGAAAAGGTAAAAAATGTTGATATCTATATGGTGGAATATTACTCAACATTAAAAAAAAAAGACTATTTTTTTACAACAATATACCTGAATTTTAAAAATAATTATGCTGAATGAAAGAAAAAAGTCAAAAGACATGTTATATGATTCTATTTATTTTAAAACTCTAGCAAGGGGCACCTGGGTGGCTCAGTTGGTTAAGCGACTGCCTTTGGCTCAGGTAATGATCCCGGAGACCCGGGATCGAGTCCCACATCGGGCTCCCTGCTCGGCGGGAAGCCTGCTTCTCACTCCCCCTGCTTGTGTTCCCTCTCTGGCTGTGTTTCTCTCTGTCAAATAAATAAAATATTAAAAAAAAAAAAAGAAAGAAAGTAATGTTTTAAAAAAATTAAAAAAAATAAAACTCTAACAAGTGCAAGCTAATCAATAGTGACAGAAAGCAGATTAATGGCTGCTAGGGAATAGGGACAATATGTTAATAATCAAAAAATAACTTCCTCAAAAAATAATTTGGAGATTTCAGGTAAGCATCAGTACATGAAATTCTAATAACCTATCAGGACCAGTCCTTATTCTAAGGTCGATCTTTTCTAAATACATTCCAATAGCAAAGTAACCACATAATCACACATTTATAACTGAACACTCATCTAAGTTAAAGGGATATTCTTCCCATGGAAGTCATAAATTGTAATGATATATTGCATTAGACAATTACAGTTTTGAAGAATAGATAGTGTCCCATTCAGAGTGGTTCCTTAGGACATTTTAATGGCAGTGTCACATTCATCACAGCATATAAGAGACATGACACTTAAATACAATGGAAAGGTCATTAATGTAGAAAGGTTTTAAAACTGTCATCAAATCCATTAGAGTTGATACCAGTGTTTTACATAAAAATTGCCTGCTGTGAGGATAAGGTATCTGAGATCAGATCTTTGAAGAAAATCAAATCAGATACTTGATTGCAGATGGCATAACTGTTAAAAGGACAGACACAAATATATATGAATAGAAGCGTGATGCGTTGAAGGCAGAAATGTCAAGAGAAAAATTTCTTTAAGAAATAGACCGATTCTTTAGGTAAGAGCTAAAATAAAATGGAGACCCATTTTTCAAAATAGATCTGAGGATTATCCTTTTTGTCTATCACAGAAAAATATTCATCAACGTATTCATATATCTGGGCTCAGCTAAGTAATTCAATCAAGTAAGTTATCAAAGTGACCTTTTTTCTCTTCTTTCTTAAAGCTTGACATGAAAAATGTCACTAGAAAGTTATTTAAGTCCTTCGTCTCTCAGTGGTAAGCTTCAAAATCAATATTAGGTTTTTCTTTCTGAATTCTGACATTGACTAAGGTGTGTACTCTGATAAAGACCAATATAAACAGATTAGTGCTCAGTGCACTTCAATTTTTAATAACAAGAATGCTACCAGAAGGACTTATGTTTAATACAAAACTATATACATCTGGTTTCAGGAAAAAATGAGCTTTTTGGAGTTCTGGAATAATCCTTATCTTGAGAGTTATTTTCAGTATTAGTAGAATTACTAGGGGATTCTCTAAGGCTACTACATTTCTTGTGCTTAAAAAGTAATAGACATTGTAGAGAGAGGCAATTGAAAGGGGAAGAAAGTTTCACTTAATGGGTTATCATGACAAGATTTCAACAAATTTATGACTGGGCTGTGATCCAAATTGAGTAGTTCTTGGGTCATCCCATCACCTACTTGAAACTTCCTTCAGACCTCTCCTGTGATTAGCATTACAAACAAGATGATGGTATTAAGGAGGGCACAGATTGCATGGAGCACTGGGTGTTATACACAAACAAGGAATCAAGGAACACTACATCAAAAACTAATGATGTACTGTATGGTAACTAACATAATTATGAAAAAAATACACAAACCAGAATGAAGGCACAATCCATGAAGAGCCCAAGGATCCTAACTCAAACAGGTAAAATCTAAATGCCAAACACATGAAGAAGAAATTCTTTTTTTTAAAAAAAGATTTTATTTATTTATTTGACAGAAAGAGAGAGATCACAAGTAGGCAGAGAGGCAGGCAGAGAGAGAGGAGGAAGCTGGCTCCCTGCTGAGCAGAGATCCCGATGCTAGCCTCGTGATCCCAGGACCCTGAGATCATGACCTGAGCTAAAGGCAAAGGCTTTAAGCCACTGAGCCACCCAGGCGCCCCATGAAGAAGAAATTCTAGTAAAATGGCAAAGGAGTGTGCTTAAAAAAAAAAAAAAAAAAAAAAAAGCAACATGGTTGGATTTGGGCAGGCTCAGGGGTGGTCCAAACTCTTCCATCTTGTTCCTGCAAGATTCCTTCCCCTCAATTAAAGATGTTGGTGGTAGATGGGATGGCTCACAGAGTGGTCCTCTCAATTTCCTGTACATAGTGCCTACAGTCGCTGTACTTTTCTTCATTCATTATATTGCATATGCAGATGTACACTTAATCACCCTAGAGTCTGTATTTACACAACGTGGCAAATAACATCAGAGGATTTCTCAGTCACTTAAACCACACAGTGCATTCAAGTGTTGATTACTGAGGGAAAAGGTCCTCCATGTTTTTTTCTTTCTTCTCTCTCTTTAACTTTACTCCATATCCAGAATATTTCAAATAAGCCTGTGTTCATTTTTCAAAAAAGAAAAAGTAAACTTTAAAATAAGATGAATTCAAACTCGCAGTAAATTTCCAGACATAAACCTGGTAGCTAATTAAAGAGAAGTTTTAAAACAGACATTATACATCTTCCATAAGAGAATTTGGACACATAATGAAGTAAAAGAAATGGAATGAAGAAAAGGAATGACCTACCATCTGATTAATTGCTGTAATCTTCCAGTAAACATCTTTAGTTCAGGTCATTGTTTCCTAATTCATTATTTCATGTAACTCAGGGGCTTTTTAATTCACATTCCTTTAAAAGAACAAGGAAATCTTTATCTTAGTTGGTGGCATTTTTTTGTTACAGACTCTCTATTTGCTTCTGTGGTCACCCTTGAGACCGCCCCATGAGTTAGCTGGTATTAGTCCAAGAGAGTGCACCCTAATGGGATGGCACAATGCTCTTGATAGGTCCGGTTTATGATAACCTTCCTCTTAACTCTGTTTTGCATTCTGTAAGTCATTTTCAGCATATGCTACTTTGGGGATGTAATGGGAAATATACTCCATTCAAACTGTTTTTAAATTGACATCTTATTAGGATTACACAATTCCTAAACTCATGTGGTCACTAATGGTCCCAAATAAATTGTGACCCATCATTATTTTGATTCTGATAGTGAAAGAAGATATAGCTTTTTTCTATTTTAATGTTTACTTCATAATATGAATAAATAGTCCAATTTTCACATGTACGTGTGTGTTTGTGTGTTCTGGAATAAGGGCTTACACCTAATTGTATGAGTTTATTTCCTTTTAATTCTCTTATTATTATCCTTTTTTAAGACTTTATTCATTTATTCTGAGAGAGAAAGAGTGGGGACTGGGGGTGGGAGAGGAGCCAAGGGAGAAGGAGAGGGACAAGCAGATTCCCCGTTGAATACAAAGCCACACAGGGCCTCAGGAATTGATACCAGAACCCTCAGTCCCAGGACCCCGAGATCAGACAATCAGAAACTAAGAGTCAGCCACTCAACTAACTAAGCCACCCCGGTGTCTCTCTTATTACTATCATTGAAACCATCGTTTGACGTTTTGGTATAAAAACCTCAAATGATGCACACACTAATTAGGAAAGCAGATCCCTTAATTTGTTCAATAAAAATACTTTCTAAAGAGGTAACAAATAACACAAACTTCCTGTCTTTTATATTCAACTAAATTTTTCATTAGATCATACTAATTGGTAAATGTATTCTTCTGCCAAAGCTGAAAATACTTTTAATTTGAAAGAAGGAAGGGAGGAAGGAAGGAAGGAAGGGAGGGAGGGAGGGAAGGAGGGAGGGAGGGAGGGTGGGAGGGAAGGAGGAAGGAAGGAAGGAAGGAGGGAAGAAAGGAGGGAAGGAGGGAAGGAGAGAAGGAAGGAAGGAAACACACCTGTTTGGGGTCCAGTTATGAATTGCAGAGAACTATCATTCCTAATAACTAAGTAACTACAGAATTCTCTTTTAAGTCAATTCAGCTATACTTGAAAATAAACCTAGAATTTAAATGCTATAATTATTTATAATTCATTCTGCTTCTGCACACAAAAATAAGGCTCAATTCAAAAGCAAGCCTAGGGTAGAATATGTGCTTTACAAATCTCTCTGGGTGGTTTTAGCACAGATGACACCAAAGATTAAAAAACTTTGTGAGACGCAGTTTATTTCCTGTTATGTAAATTAATCTTAATTTTCACAGCTTCCTCACCCCTCTACTCCAAAAAAAAGATAACCTGTAATAATTCTAAACATTTTTTAATGTTACCACTTAAATCTTCTAGAAAACTCCAATATAAAAGCATATTTAAGGAATTTCTGAACATAAAATAACTACTTACTTTGAATTCATAAAAATGGGTATAATTACATCTCAAAGATGGAAGCAGAGAGCATCTATTACTTGTACATTAGCAGAATCAATGACCCAAAGAAATCCAATGATAATTTCTCAGGCCAAATTACTGAGGATATGACTTTTAGATCTCAAATGCTATTAATGTTCTCTTGGGAAAGAATAAAGTCTCCCAGTATCAATCTTTAATTTCTAAGCATGTCCCTCTGGATACTACCAATCAGTTTCCCCAAAGTAGGCAGTTTTCATGTTGATTTGGAGACAGAAAACATTTTGGTCATTATTTCATGCTGTGTATCATTAAAATACACATATTATAATTACATGTTTCTCAAAAAGGCAATTAACTAAACACAAAACAATATGGACTGCTATAAAGAAATCTTTTTAATTTTTTAATTTTTAATATGTATTTATTTATTTATTTGACAGAGAGAGAGAGCGAGAGAGCAAGCATATACACAGCGGAAGAAGCATGGAGCCCAAAGTGGGGCTCGATCCCAGGAACCTCAGATCATGACCTGAGCCGAAGGCGGATGCTTAACTACTTAAGGAGCCACCCAGGTGCCCTGCTATAGAGAATTTTAAGGAAAACAAACAAAACAAAACAAAAGCAATGACCACTTCTTTTTTAACTTGATTTTGTTAACCAAGCCTTCTTCTCTGGGTTTAGACATGTTTATTTACTGTTACTTAAAATAAGGTCCAAGCAGCCGTGCTGATTATAATGAAATTCTCTTCCTCTAAGCATCACCTGATACAGCACATATGCTAACAAAAGCACACATTGCAGGATTGATTTATATGGGAAAATGACAATATTCAGGTTAGGTAGATGGCAAAGTTTAGCATTCCCTGAAGACTCTATGTGTTCCTGATGACTTACAATCAATTGAGTACATCTTAAATTAAAATGTGTATGTACATCAACACCAAAAATATAAATTACTGTGTTGTGATTTCGTTCAGTTGGCATGCCCCCTTTTTCTGCATATTGCCCTGGAGGTAGGGGTGCTTTTGAGTCCACAAGGAAAGATGTAGAATCCCCAAAACTGTGGTGGGTATCTGGAACATCCTGGAAACCCTCACTAATCCTTGACATGGAGTTTAAAAAAAAAAAAAAAAAAAACTTCTCCTTTCTTACTGCTATGTAGACCTGTGAGGGAGTAGCTCAGTATACATCCTTCATTCTCCAGCTTTTCTTTTAATAAAGAAGTTAACCAAGCATAGTCTTTGGAATTAACACAAATGTATTTGAATTCTGGTTTTGCCCCTCATTACATGTATGACTTTCAGCAGTCACTAATGTCTTTACATCTCTGTGTTACCTCCCACTAGAATCGGGATAGAAATTATATCAAATTTTGGTATCAAATCTTAGAGTACATGTAATTAGCTGATGAGATAATACATGTAAAGACATTAGTAACTGTCACATGACAATGTGACTGTTATCATTGTTTCTGAAAGTCATTCATTTTTGTCAGCTTTATTACAATAAAATTCACCAGTGAGTTTATATTATACATACAGTACCATAAGTATATAATGTCTGCAATGCAGACAAAGGTCCTAAAATAAAACATTTCATTATCCTAAAAAGTTTCTACATATAATTACAGACTTTGGAGACTTGAAGAAATGTTTGTGGCATCTAGTCCAATCTCCTTATTTATAGGTGAGGAAATCAAAGTCCTTTAAAGAACAGGAAATTAGGGTGCCTGGGTGGCTCAGATTAAAGCCTCTGCCTTCAGCTCAGGTCATGATCTCAGGGTCCTGGGATTACGAGGCTAGCATCGGGATCTCTGCTCAGCAGAGAGCCAGCTTCCTCCTCTCTCTCTGCCTACTTGTGATCTCTCTCTCTCTCTGTCAAATAAATAAAATCTTAAAAAAAAAAAGAAGAGGAAATTATCCATGCTAGCTTATCTTAGCAGTGTCAAATCTGTTAAATATCTCAAATCTTCTTCCTGTGGACTGAGTTCTCTTCTGCTTTACCACACTGGCTTCAGGAAACCACAGGATCCTAAGGAAGGCTAGGCACTCCAAGGAGCTATGCAAAGAAATGCAGCAACACAAGGGACCAAGAGCAGTGAACAGAGGACTAGGGAACAACAAATACTGCCCTCATTTGGAATGCAAGCACTGAAGACTTTACTTGAGCTTTTATCCTGACACCTGGGAAATGTTCTTAATTGTTGGGGGCTCAGACATTTCAATAGTGAATACCCAAGGACAATATAGTTAAGGAGAAATGAATATGTACTTTAAATAAATAACCTATGAAATTGGGGAGTGGGATAGATATACCATGGAAAGACAAATTTGTATTGGAAAAACAAGAAAGACTCCACCCACCATAGACACAAAACCAAAATCATATGAGTTTTTGACCAACCTTTTGTTATTCTTAGCAAGATCTAATATTTGTTAGGAGAAACATTTGCTTATCTCATGCAAAGTTTGGGTAACCTTGTTTCCTGGGCTTTGATTGGACTTTTTAAGCATTATGTTTGCCAGTCAAGATCACAGAATTCCAGCACTGCTGCTACTCTTGAGATAAAAGGGTTTTACACTTTCTATTATCTTCCCTTCATCAAAACCCTGGGTGAAAGAAATGAAATCCATACATGATAGATATATACAGTTGCTTTCTAACATTTTATTTATATTCACTAAAATAATTTTGAAAAACTGTAAATCATCTTGTGCATTTTAACATTCAAATCTTTCTCATTTTACCTTTAAATAATTTTAAATATGTATAAGAACTAGTGTTTTTTGGGGCGCCTGGGTGGCTCAGTTGGTTGGGCAACTGCCTTGGGCTCAGGTCATGATCCTGGAGACCCAGGATGGAGCCCCACATCGGGCTCCCTGCTCGGCGGGAAGCCTGCTTCTCCCTCACTCACTCCCCCTGCTTGTGTTCCCTCTCTGGCTGTGTTTCTCTCTGTCAAATGAATAAATAAAATCTTTAAAAAAAAAAAAAGAACTAGTGTTTTTTAATATTAACATTTAAAAGAAAAATGTTAAATGGCTATTTCATGTGTTTTCAGTGAAATCAAACTATCATGGTGAGTTGATGTCCACCATCATCTATCATGAAAAAAGTGTACAAGTTATACTTCCAGAATCTACCATCATTCTTTTTTCATCTTGTTCTTGTATTACCACTTTATGTCCTCGTATAATCTTATCCTTATAAAATAAGTTTAGTATGTAAAAATCTTTCTAGACAATTCTATACTTAACTGCAGCAAATGTGTATAAATATATTTGTTTATAATAGTCTATGGTCAACTGTGTTGACCAAGGCAAAACAAATGTATCACAAATTTTGATATATAATCATTAAGGACAAGAGGTAGAATGTTATTAAGACCACATTGCTTAATGAAATAGATGATGGATGCTCTTGTTTCATTTCAATTTGTTTGTGTACCCTCTTCTAAAATAAAGCAGGTTTCAAGATCAATTTTATTTTTTGTTCTTTTAGACATTATTTATTGAGATCAGTTGTTCTCATATAAATGTATGGGAATGAAAAAGAGTTCTACTATGGCAAAGAAGCTCAATTCATTGAATTCCTTTCAAGTCGTAAGACAAAAATCGTATATTGATCACTCATTAAAAATATATCTGTAGTGATCTAATTACTAGATTAGTTATTCTTTCAATTTTATTGAAAGCAAAGAATTAGAAACCACATGATTGGCAAAAGAAATTACTTCCTAGTCATTAGTATCATTTAAATTATCCCTTTGATTAGGCCCTCACCCAGAGGTAATGCACCATATGGATTCCCTCTGTGTGAAATCTATGACTTTCTTTTGTAAAGTTAGAGAAAAGCAATTATGAAAAAGAAATTAGGAAAGGAGAATAGACAGGAAGCTTCTAACGTGATGCATTGACCACTGGCGAATTGTCAGGCACATCAATTCTAGGAAACTATACATATGGCAGTTGAAGATTTGGAAATGGATTTCCTTAAGACTATTCCTACCTGAGTGCCCAGTGAAAAGTCTTAATGGACTCTCAGGGGAAATCATATTCCAGCATGAAGACCAGTGGAGTAACAAATATAAATCTAATTTTATCTCTGAAAGATTTTCCTCTATGTTGCTCTTCAGACCTCTATTAATTTACATCATCAGAAAACTACATGCTTCCCTCGAACCATCTTCATTGATGTATAATATATCTTGATAGTTTTTAATGCTAAGATGTGAAAAAATCATATACCATGAACAAGGAGTATAATTAACTCAAGACTGCACCTGAGAGCCATGGGGGGAAGAGTATCTAAAGAAAGATGTGGCATTTTCTGTAAAGTGGTTATTGAAAAAATTTCAATTAGAGTCCTTTCATTAAAGTCTCTGGCAATAAACTCTTAATAGTCATTTATACGAAATTGAATGTTTGTCATTCCTACCTACAACTAGGTAGATGTTTGTCGATCCTGCGTAATTAATATGTTTTATTTTATTATACTAAAAAGATTAGAGAATATTTTGTGTTTCTACTTTTGTCTTGACTGCTAGGCTGCTGAGAGCTAGATTTAATGTTAATTCATTGTCAGTATTTCTTAACTATAAAATATGCTTCCCCTTTTTCTTATGATTGTGTATATTTTTCTTATGACATGTATACAACTTATTTAAACCATAATACTCTTTTTAAAAAATTTTTTAAGGTACAAAGGATGGAGGAATGAATATATAAATAATTAAAATATCCACAATCTAGCCATGTAGCTGAGGAGGCTAAAAATTGTTCTTATAACAATTACTATATGTTAGGAAACTGGTAGTTTATGTTGTTTAATCGTTAGATATGATTTTCAAATCCTTGTCAGATTGCTGGAGATTACTATAACATATATTTCATTTATAGCATTGAAGCTGTTCTATAACCCAATAGCATATCTACACATGATAGCCAATAGTTATTGGTTTCTGATTAGACCAGCTGCCAATACTTGTGGCAAGACTTGTGACAACAAGAATAATCACAGTTGGCTGGCAACAGCAGTGGTAAAAAATAAAAACAACAAAACAACTCATTGCATCATTCCTACTTTCCGCCAATTTTGAAAGAAAGGTTTGCAGATCTTGTCTAATTCACATCAATGTCAAGATGTGAAAAATTATCTTCATTAGGACATATCATAGTTTGTTGTTTAAAAATCATGTGACTTTTGGGAGGCCTGGCTGGCTCTGGCAGAAGAGCATGGGACTCTTGATCGCAGGGTTATGAGTTTGAGCCCCATGTTGTGCATAGGGATTACTAAAAAACTAAATAAACTTAAAAAAAATTATGGGAGGGGCGCCTGGGTGGCTCAGAGGTTTAAGCCTCTGTCTTCAACTCAGGTCATGATCTCAGAGTCCTGGGATGGAACCTCACATTGGGCTCTCTGCTCAGCAGGGAGTCTGCTTCCTCCCCTCTCTCTGCCTGCCTCTCTGCCTACCTATGATCTCTCTCTCTGTGTAAAATAAGTAAATAAAATCTTTGAAAAAAATACAGGAATTTAGAGACTCAGAAGCCCAAGGGTAGGGTCTTGCACCCATTATAATCAACGAGTTCTTAAGTTCCAGAATTTAGGCTGTGACATATTCTTAAAAAAAGAAAAGGTTAGAGGTATCTGATTAAAAGTCCATTCATGGGGTGCCTGGGTGGCTCAGAGGGTTAAGCCGCTGCCTTCGGCTCAGGTCATGATCTCAGAGTCCTGGGATCAAGTCCCACATCTGGCTCTCTGCTCAGCGGAGACCCTGCTTCCCCTTCTTTCTCTGTCTCCCTCTCACTCCCCCTGCTCGTGTTCCCTCTCTAGCTATGTTTCTCTCTGTCAAATAAATAAATAAAATCTTTAATAATAATAATAATAATAATAATAATAAAATAAATAAAAGTCCACTCATAGTGTCCATAGCACAAGTATTTTAGTTAACAGGCTTTAGGGCCATTCTAAGTTGAGTCTTTCATCATACACATTTTTATTTATTTTAGTGTATTAACAGCTTTCTGAATGAATACAAACAATCTTAACTGGAAAACAACAGTTATCACATTTATTGCAGTCTAGATGTACATCTAATGTGATAGATGGTTGTTTATGGGTTGGGTAAGACCTCATTCTCTTAATGTAATTTTATAAGGGAAAATACTTTGAATTTAGGTTATAGTAAGGAAACTGAACTCAGACATCCATGTGAAATGTTTTAATATTTTGATTCTACTGATAGATTCCAGGAAATGATAAGCTATTAGAGACCTAAGTTCAAACAGAGGATTGCCATAAATAATATAGGTATAAATATGTTAACTAACAAACTTGTTAGTAGCCTATTTACAGACTAATATCCCACTTATTTCTTAAGTTCTATCAGACATATTGTGCAAAAGAATGCCTTAAAGATTATGGTTAGTTCTATAGAATATGTTTTCAACTCTACTCTAAAAAAAGGTCATGTATACATACATATGTATGAAAATACTAGAAAAACAACATGCATACAAAAGGCTACTAGCTATCAGAATACAGCTGATTTTTATTTTCTTCTCTGTACTTTTCTATATTTTACAAATGTACTATGTGTATATAAATATCTTTTAATATCAATGAATAAAAATATTTAAATATAAAAAAATGACAGGATTCTGGCTGACAATTTTTTGTACAAGACAAAGACTTGGAATGGAATTCTTCTAAGTTCTAACCCTACTGTTTGTAACTATCTGACCTTACAAGATCTTGCTTTATCATATAGTCATTCGTGATACCAAGAGAGTACATTGTAAAGGAGGTGTTGTGTGTCCCTTTAGGACCTTCGGTGTGGAATTTTGCTTCTGCAGTAGCTACATGGCTATTGGTGGATTATTAAGAATAAGCCTCTCATGCCTAACCTGGTCCCCATCTCTGCTATCTCCTTACTATTGATTTGGGTGTCCTTTCTCTAGGGCAGACAAAACATGCAATTATCCCAATGAGCAGGAAAGTAATTAACTGGGTGATGCCCAGAGTCCATTTTATCCCAAGCATTCAATTAGTTAAGAGTAACAAGGCAAAAGATAAGCAGCCTTCTAAAAAGTCCAATAAGGTAAAAACAGCTGGGACAACCCCCCTTATAACATAATAGAAATAAATACAATGACAATAAAGCCATGCAGAGATACCCCAGCTTACGTAAAGGAAAGAGTGGCTTACAAAGACAAGCTCTGGGATCACCTTCCAATTCTGCAGACCTGAGGAATAAAGAAGACTCCTTTCCCTATTTCCTGTCCCTGGTACCAGATACTACACTGTTAAATAAATGTACTCTTTCCAGAAAGAAAACATGAAACAATATGAAAAAAAAAAAAAAGGTCAAGTAGTCAGGACCTGTATAACAATGTAAATAATTGAGTTCTCAATACTGTGTTTAAGAGCTTGAATTTTCTAATTGATTTTCTCAAATCTACTACTCATTCATTCATTTGTTCATTCACGCATTTACCAAACATGCACTGAGCACTTTTTAGATGTAAGGACCAATTTTAAGCAATTTCAAGCCAGCATTTAAAAACCAAAAAACTGGGTGCCTGGGTGGCTCAGTGGGTTAAAGCCTCTGCTTTGCGCTCAGGTCATGATCTCAGGGTCCTGGGATCGAGGTGAGGCCCCCGTCGGGCTCTCTGCTCAGCAGGGAGCCTGCTTCCTCTTGTCTCTCTGCCTGTCTCTCTGCCTACTTATGACCTATCTCTCTGTCAAATAAATAAATAAAAGTCTTCAATAAAACAAACAAACAAAAAACCCAAAAACCTTGAGGAGAGGAAAAGTTCGGCTTTGAATTCTAGTTCTGACATAAAATCTTTGCATGGGACAGACACAGGCTTTGGGGACTAAAGTTTATATAATTTATAGAATCCAGTGTAAGAAAAAGCATATAAAATTAGGACTAAAGGCCCATGGAAGTTAGAAGTCTTGAGGCTGAAACTTCATCAAATTCACAGAAATCTACCTCTATAGCTAGATGTGGTTTTGTGCTTTAGTTTCCTCAATCCAAGGTCCTAATCCCAGCCTCAGAAGTAGCTGAGATCTGTGGAAGTGAGTGCATCTAGAGCATAGAAGACATGCAGCTCTGTCACATCTGGAGCTAACTAAAAATAAAAAATCTGGCTTTGCATGTTTATTGTCTATGCTTTGTGAATTTGTTCACCTGGAAACATCCTCTACATCACCTGCCAAAGCAGTCTACTGCGTGGCCAGGTGGCCGCTGATAACGGGGACTAGGCTCACTCAAAATCAGGGTTTTCAAAAAGGACATCCAACTGAATTAGAATTTAAGATAAACGGTTACTAATTTTTTAGTGTAAGCATGTCCCATACAATATTTGGGTGTCTTGAATTTGTTTTTTTGCTAAATCTTGCAACCAACTTACATTCAATTCTTAGCTCAGGTACTTAACTGGCTGTATTATGGGACCTAAAGCTAGCTATTTGAGACTCTGTTTTCCCTTCTGTCAAATGGGGGCAAAAATGTTCCTGACAGTATTGTTGTGACAGTCAAAGGAGACCATAAATATATGTAAAGTGCTTTGCACATGCCTGGAACCAGGAAGCCTCAGTAAAAGGGCCACTAACAGGGCTATCAGAGGGAGAGGAGGCTGCAGAGTTCACGGTGGGCCATAATTGTTGCCTTTATTTTTTCCTCCCAGAAAATTATAGCTAGTCTAGCTAATTTCTGAGAAGCCCAGACAAATGCTGGAATGCCCAAGTAAGTTTAAACAACATAGTGCCCCTGGGAAGGAATAAAGGAGTGTGTCTGGCCTTAGGTAGTCTTTTCTGCTCAGTTAATTGGATTCACTGAACTCTCTTTCATGATGACAAAAAGCAAATGTTTGGAATAGAAACCTTTCCTGAGTCTAGCAGAACACCAACATTTCAAATAAACATTTTGATCAAACATTTCATCACATAGATTGTGTTTGCCCACAAAGAAGCTTCTGCTCCTATGTGCACTGGTTTTCTGCTTCCCAAAATATTTGCTTGACATTTTCTGGACATGGGTTGAGGACATCAAAAATGAAATCTTTTTCCTTTCTTTTTATTTCTTTCTTTAACCATCAATTATAGGATTCATTTTCATTATTTAATGATTTTTTTTCTCAATGTTTTATTCGCTTAAGGCTAATGGTACGTGGTGAGGAATACTTCACTCTGAGTGAATGAAACCTTTTACTATGTTCTTGGGTTAATTTCCTCACATTCAAGCTAGGAACAGCTTGAAACTCAAGATCTTTCTCTTTCTTCCATGTTTAGCCCAACTTGTGCATCTAATTGTGATCTTAAATGGTTTCTTTCTTGATTCTCTTATTTATTCAACAAAACTGTTTTCCAGATAATTTTTTAAGATTATTTATTTTTTTGTTTATTTATTTATTTATTTATTTGACAGAGAGAGACAAAATGAGAGCAGCAGAGGGAGAAGTAGGCTTCCCGCCGAGCAGGGAGCCTGATGCAGGGCTCAATGACCTAAGCAGAAGGTAGATGCTTTTTTTTTTTTTTTTTTTTAAGATTTTATTTATTTGACAGAGAGAAACACAGCCAGAGAGGGAACACAAGCAGGGGGAGTGAGAGAGGGAGAAGCAGGCTTCCTGCCGAGCAGGCAGCCCGATGTGGGACTCAATCCCCAGTCTCCGGGATCATGACCTGAGCCGAAGGCAGTAGCTTAACCAACTGAGCCACCCAGGTGCCTCCCAGATAATGTTTTAAGCCCAAGAATTGAAAGAGAAATAATTTTAAGCTTCCTTTTTCAAGGTGCACAAAGCTTAAAAGAAGAGAAAAACAAAGGAAATAAGTCTTACATATCAATGAATACAAAAGAAAAAATATCTCAATGTGCCAAAGGATGGCATAAAGTCAGAAGGGATGAGGAAAAAGGAGGTAATGATGAAGACAATTTTTAGAGAGTAGATAGAGTTCATTAAGAGTGTACAAATAAGGGGCGCCTGGGTGGCTCAGTTGGTTGGGCAACTGCCTTCAGCTCAGGTCATGATCCCGGAGACCGGGGATTGAGCCCCACATCTGGCTTCCTGCTCGGCGGGAGGCCTGCTTCTCCCTCTCTCACTCCCCCTGTTTGTGTTCCCTCTCTAGCTGTGTTTCTGTCAAATGAATAAATAAAATCTTAAAAGAAAAAAAGAGTGTACAAATAAGGGGCACCTGGGTGGCTCAGTCCTTAGGTGTCTGCCTTCTGCTCAGGTCGTGATCCCGGATTCCCCAGGAACCAGCCCCTGCATAGGACTTCTTGCTCAGTGGGAAGCCTGCTTCCCCCTTTCTCGCTCCCCCTGCTTGTGTTCCCTCTCTAGCTGTGTTTCTCTCTGTAAAATAAATTAAAAAAATAAAAAATAGAGTGCACAAATAACAATTAATTGCCAAGTTGCCAAGAGGGAAAATCACATACATCAGAGAAAGTAGAAAGAGCTTGGCGAAGCTGGAGGTATATATAAAACTAGAAAAATAGGCTGCGTGTGGATTTTTAAAAGACTTTCATGTCATTCCAAGGAGTTTAGGTCCTACTTTGTAGGAAATGAAGAATTTAGGGCAAGATTTGTGTTATAGCAATATCAGTCTGCCTATAGGTTCTGTGGAGGTTAAAGCAGCAGAGAAAGATAGGGCAGGAAAACAATTATAAAACCATTAAGATAATAAAAACAGGAGATGATGAGGGTCTGAGCCAAGGAAGAGACAATGAGTATGGAGAGGAGAGGAGAGGATGAATTTAAATGTTATGTAGGAAGTAGAGAGAAAAACGATTGGGAACTGGGAAGCCATGGTTGATTCTATATCTGGATTTCCATATCTCTGGGTGAGTCTTGAAGAGAAACTAGATTCACATAAACATGGAAACAAACACATGCACAACACACCAAAGATAATAAAGATAATATGTCTCTCAAAATATGTTGTATAAATACATTATACTAAATATATATACATTACACTAAAAATTCCAAAGCAAATTGCACCATTAAATGTGTTTAACCATTTATGAATCTGTTATTAATATTTAATTATTTTGTTATTAATAGAACATGAAGCTAGAAAGCCACATGACAATTTTCAGAAAATCTGAGATTACAGATTTCACATTCTGCAAGACGGTTGCCAAAGTCCGGTTTCTTGAGAAGAAGCTGGTCATATATGAAATTGTAGTCTACCATTATGCTAAGTTTAAGTAGTACTTAATATTTTCCCATTTCTTATCATTATGATGTTATTGGTTTGATTTTTAACTGTTTTATTAACTATTAAATATATGCAATATTATATTTATAATTTACTGAATCATAAAGAATAATACTAAAATGAAGATCCATATATTTTCCTACCCAGCTCTAGAAATGGAATATGACTAATACTTTGAACTTTTGGTGTCCCCCTTAGTGATCACATCAACTTCCCTTCACATACCCCATCCTTAGGTGACTAAAAATTTGATTGTTTGGAGTTAATTATATCCTTACTTTTTTCCCCCAGCTTAATCAATCTTCATATTCTTAATCAACAATTATCATTTTACCTATAAAATAATTCTACATATGCATGCTTAGTGATTTTTATTTTTTGCCAAGCAATATATTCTTGTGATTTGTCCACGTTGGATCTAATGTAGAGGATTCTTTATGAACATATTCTGATTTGTTTGTCCATCCACCTGCAGATTAGCGTATTATGGATACTCCTGCTTTGAACACTTCTGAGTATGTCTCCTTATGCATATAGTACATTAAGATCATCAGATGTCATTTGCTTAGAAATCCCTGTTACATCTTTTTCTACCTTTTACTTTCAAAGATGTGAAAGTCCTATATTTTGGAGATATCTCTTGCTAACTGTACATGCACAATGATTCTCAATCCTGGTATTTACAAATTTTCATATGTATTTATTTGTATATTTTCTATTAAGTACAAGTTTAACTATAAGAGAAAAATAAAAACTACCATCCAATAGAATTGGAAAGCTGCTGCTGTGAGGAGTGGAACATCATCCTACATTTAGGAGAAAAAAAAAATGAAACTCAATTAACATGACATTTACACTCAGCAATAAGTAAGAAACACTAGGAAGGAAGTGAGTATAAACAGAGGTAGTTCTTTTTTTTTTTTTTTAAGATTTTATTTATTTGATAGAGAGAAACACAGCCAGAGGGAAAACAAGCAGCAGGAGGGAGAGAGGGATAAGCAGGCTTTCTGCTGAGCAGGCAGCCTGATACAAGGCTCAAACCCCAGGACTCCGGGATCATGACCTACGCTGAAGGCAGAGGCTTAACCACTGAGCCCTCAGGCGTCGCAATAGAGGTAGTTCATAAGGAAATTACAGCACATGAATTAAGAAGCAATGGAAGGAATTTGATATATTTATATAACATAGTTAAATTATAGCATGTGAATTAAGAAGCAATGGAAGGAAGAAGGAACAGAGGTGGTATAAAAAGAACTTGCTTTTTGGGAAAAAAGGCTTGATGGTGAAGACTATTCTAGTTCTGAAAGAGTGCCTGAGGAATGCATGCATCCTGAGGAACAAAATGTGACAATAGACACATGGTTGTACACCAGGCTGAGACTGGATGAAATCTACCATAACCATGAGTCAACAGCACCGCAGAATACCAGGAGGTCCTGAACCTGGGCTGAGCTGGACTAATTTGGGAGGTAGAAATACATGTCTTTGCTAGCACCACCATTCCTCTTCCTTGGATGAGGTCCCTTCTTAGGGCCTTCACACTTTCTGCCAACTACACGGAACCCTTAGATCCCTGCCCGTATCCCTAGCCACACAGTCTTCCATCAAACAGACATTTCCATTTTCCCATTCCCATGGCAAAATTGCACAATATCCAACACCAGAAATTCTCATTTAGTGTACCCCTAAATTTTTATCAGTGTGTAAAATTTATTCTTGTAACTAAACTGTTTTTGCTTTGGCTTATAAAAGAACAATTTGTTGAATTGTCTGTGCAAGGTGTCAAAAGCAAGAGAACAAGAGAGAAGCACTGTACTATGAGGTCAAGCTAACATCATGGAAAGGCAGAATGTTTATAGGTCGTCTGAGAACCTACCTCTTTATTAAACAATAGAGCTTAGTGTAGACAGTAAAGAGTTTCCAGAACACTGGTAACTAAAGGGGTGACATCTGAGACACTACTAAATTCAGAAGTTCTGGAGCTTGAAAAGCAACAGAATGAGAATACAGAGGATGTATTTCTTAGGTCTTCGCAAAAACTTTAAGTTACACAGCCCATTTCAGTTGTTTCAAAAACCAGTGTCTGTAGCTTGTTGCTCAGAAGAAGCTTCACGAGTTTGTATTGGCCTGCTGAGGAGTCAAAGACACTGATCCCAAACCTGAGGATGAGGAGCGACAGCAGATTCTCGATGATATCCATACTAAGTGTAGTTTTTGGTTTTTTGTGTTTTTTTGTGTTTTGCTTTTTTTTGTTTTTAGTTTTTTTTTTTTTTGAGAGAGAGAGCAAGAGAGAGCACGAGAGGGGAGAAGGTCAGAGGGAGAAGCAGACTCCCCGAGGAGCCGGGAGCCTGATGCGGCACTCAATCCTGAGACTCCAGGATCATGAACCCAGTGGAAGGCAGTGGCTTAACCAACTGAGCCCCCCAGGCATCCTTTCAATATTAATCTCCAAATAGCCCTCTGCTGCTGAGGGAACTACATCCCCAACCCAGCACAACTGTCCCAGGGTCTGGTGCTGATTTACAGACATTCGATTGTAGAAGACACTCGGTCTTGGTTTGGATAGAACAACCATGCTCAGTCTCGGTTTAGGTTGCTCTTGCAAACTTGGCTATTGGACCTTGGGAACCTGACCTTACCTCTGGGACGGGTGAGGTGGGGTGATGTGCTGTCAGCTACACTGTTGACTACCTCATACCGCTGCTTTGGCCTCCATGTATTTTTATTTTATTAATAATAAAATAGATTTTATTGATAAAATAATAATCATCATGGACATTTTTATTTTTATTGATAATCATGGACACTTTCATAGAGATGCAGTCTTACACTATGATAATGATTATACCTGAACCTAAAATCTCTAATCTACCCAGATTCCAGCATTTGCAAGTATGTTGCAAATACTAAATGTCTGAGGATCTCAGCAGTAGATTTCACTCTGTCAGGGTAGTGACCATGTTCAGCTTAGTGAACAAAGGCAGATGGGTGGTACTAGGGAAATACCATCTGAAGGAGTGAATGCTTTCTCCCACCTTGTTTTCTACTAGGGATAATTTGATATATTTATTTGCGCTAACTCATTTAGGCTGATAAAAGGTGAGACTGTTTAGCTAGTAGTTAAATATTTAACAGAAACTCAAAGCCTTATCACAAAGAATCCTATTCAGATGATGAGGAATTTCGGACAAAGGTGTCAGGCCTCTGGGAAGCTAGGAATAAAAATAATATGGAAAATCAGCCTGCTTCGTAAATCACAAAAAGCAAAGACATGAGATTAGAAGGGAAAATATGTGGCAGGAATTATTTACTTTATCAATTACTCAAATAAATATTAACACATTCTATTTTTAAAAGATTTTATTTATGTATTTGAGAGAGAGAGAGTGAGAGAGAGAGAGCATGAGAGGGGAGAAGGTCAGAGGGAGAAGCAGACTTCCTGCGGAGCTGGGAGCCTGATGTGGGCTTTGATCCCAGGACTCCAGGATCATGACCTGCGTCGAAAGCAGTGGCTTAGCCAACCGAGCCACTCAAGTGCCCATATTAACACATTCTAAAGATAAACCTTGCACCTGAAGGGGAGGGTGCTGACAATAAATATAAAAAATAAGAAAGATATGCAGTATGTTAGAATGTGTTAAGTGCTATGAAAAACATACTAAGACCAAAGAAAGGGAGTTCAAGAAAGCAGAACAGAGGAAAATTAAAAATTCGTTCATTCAATTTATTCATTCATTCACTCACTTAGCCACTCAGCCAATAGTTCTGAAGCATCTACTTTGTCCTCAGTATTCAGAATATAAAGATGAATTAGACATGGCCCTCCTTAGTCTAGTTAACATACATGAACAGCCAACCGATTGTAAATTCTCTAATAAAAATGGATATGGAGTGCTATGGGGACTTTCAATAATAGGAGTTCAGGTAAGGCTTCGGAGATAAGTACTATTTGCATTAGATTTTACTAGGTAAGATTTAATCAGTTGAGAGGAGAGAAGGGACATTCCAGACAACAAAAACAACTAATGCATCAGCATGGAGTTATAAAAGAGCATAGCAATTTAAAAAAAGGTAAAAATTTTGTTGCAGTGAAAGCATAATTAGGACAGAAAGCTAACAAGGGGGGGGGTTGGAGTCCAGTAGGGGTGAAGGAGTAGCTTTGCAGCAGATGAACATGGAAAGGAATCCATCTAGCCAATATACATGAAGAGTTTCTAATACACTGAATGCATTTGTATGCTGGCCTGTGTTTTGATCGTCTGAAAGATCAGGCTTAAAAGTACTGTGGAACAAAGCAGTATACTTTTGTGTTTACCATGGGTGTGCTTGGCTTTAACTAGACCCAGAATACAAAAATCCAAACTTACAATACAGATAAAATAGGGTGTGATTATTTTGTGAACAAAGGGATTCTTAACTTTATAAAAGGATTGACGTTCTTTGTTCTCAAGTATAAAAGTAGTGCCTGCGCTTGCCAATTCCCTCGATGTTAGGAGTCTCCCATAATGGAGCTATTCCTGACATGCTCTGACTCTTGAGCGGAACAATTTTTTTTCCCTCCTTTGTTTTTAAAGTTTATATTATATATATAAAACCAAATCTATAGAAGACAGGATCTTATAGTTTCAATATTTTAGTAAACATGTGTTTAGCTCCCAACCCTCCCCTGTCTTACCTATAAACAAACTGAAGGACAGAAAGAGAAAGGAATCACTCAAAGTAGCCTTCATGGGGTCCGATCAGAACATCTTAGAGTTGGGGCTGGAGAATTGACAAATAAAGCTCATGGTGGAGGCGAGGACTCCCTGAATTCGTAGGAGATACCATGGGGCCACTGGCACTATGTGATAGTTGCACCAAGATTCCTGGTAATGATGGGGATTTGGGGTACAGGAAATGTGAAGATGTAAATGAGATAATCACAATCTCATAAGGAACATCTGTATCTGAAGATAAACTTACTAAATGCCTTCATATAATGATGTTTCAAGGAAATATAGCATTGTCCGTTATGTCTTTATTATTCCTAAACATTTCAAGTTTTAGAGTACTGTGTGTTTATTTTTTTATTTAGAGACAACATAAACAGATGGGAGGATGAGCAAAATAGGTGAAAGGAGAGGGTGACACAGGGTTCCAGTTATGGAATGAATAAGTCAAGGAAATAAAAGGCATAGCATGAAGAGTATAGTCAGTGATATTGTAATGGCATTGTGCAGTGACAGATGGTGGCCACACTTGTGGTGAGCGAGCATGATGCATCGATGTGCTGAAACACTACATTGTACACTTGAAACTAACATATCGCTGTGTGTCAACAATACTCAAATTAGCAGAAGTGTGGGGAGCCCGGAACCTAGCGGTGTCAACAGCTGAGGTGTAGCTTCTGGACTCACTAGCTCGGACGTTCACGGCAGGCAGGTTAGAATTCAGGAATGAAACTCCTGGCACCCGGGAAACTCGGGGCTCCCGAAGAGCAATGATAGCGCTCGTAGGCTAGACGCAGCGGGAGTCACGTAGGCAGTTTTACTATTATGGGATCTTAATCTTACCTAGGGGCATGGTGCCCCTCCCTTGGTGTTTACCTCCTCAAAGAATTAGTGATATAGTATAGGATGAACAAAGAGAATCGGTGTCAGGGGACTTGCTCGTGATCAGGGGTGTGCATCAAAATCATGATATTAAGGAAAATATGTAACCTTGTTATTGTCACCACTCCTTGTTCGATTGAGCATAGCCTACTATAAAAAGCTTTGTAACCCTAAATAAAATCGGCATTGCTTGGACATCATCCGCTTTGTTCCTCCTGTCCCCATCTCTTTTGTTCTTTGTCTTGCCTTTGTCTTTGTTTTCCCCTCTCCTTGCCCTCAGGTTCAGTTTACATTGTCGCACCGGCCCGCGACACAGAAGTTAATAGACAAGTTAAAAATAAATGAAAAGAACACAAGCAAAGTCATTTGACAATGACTTCCTCTACGTATGCTTACTGCTACGCCTCTTCAAAATATAGTCTTGATGCCTTAATCTGTTAAAGGTCAGTTTAATGTTTAAGTTGGTAGGTAGCAATAATTTAAAAGTAATATTTAAATAGACTAATAAGGGTCGTGTACATAAACCATTTACCATACCGACCAAATATCTGTTTTTCCAAAACACTAAAATATGTCTGTGTGAGTATGCATCTTGACCATCTAAAGGTAACATATTTAATGGTAAATGACAGAACGTTTGCCTCTTAATATCAGAACAGAAGGCAAGGATGTCTTTTTTTTTAATGAGATATTTTATTTCATTTTATTTTATTTATTTATTTTATTTTATTTTTAAAGATTTCATTTATTTGACAGAGAGAAACACAGCAAGAGAAACACAAGCAGGGGGAGTGAGAGAGGGAGAAGCAGGCCTCCTGCCGAGCAGGGAACCTGACGTGGGGCTCGATCCCGGGTCTCTGGGATCATGACCTGAGCCGAAGGCAGTCGCTCAACCAACTGAGCCACCCAGGCGCCCCCATTTTATTTTATTTTTCATTTAAATTTGATTAATGAACATATATATAATGTATTATTGATTTCAGAGGTAGAGGCCAGTGATTCATCAGCCTTCTACTCAATGCTCATTAAATCATGTGCCCTCCTTAATGTCTGTCACCCAGTTACCCCTCCCCCACCCCTCCAGCAACCCTCGGTTTCTTTCCTATGATTAAGAGTCTTTTAGGGGCGCCTGGGTGGCTCAGTTGGTTGGGCGACTGCCTTCGGCTCAGGTCATGATCCTGGAGACCCGGGATCGAGCCCCACGTCGGGCTCCCTGCTCTGCGGGGGGCCTGCTTCTCCCTCTCTCACTCCCCCTGCTTGTGTTCCCTCTCTGGTCTGTATTTCTCTCTGTCAAATAAATAAATAAAATCTTAAAAAAAAAAAAAAATCTTTAAAAAAAAAAAAAAAAAAAAGAGTCTTTTATGGTTTGTCTCCCTCTATGGTATTGTCTTGTTTTTATTTAAAAGGTTGTCTTCTCTTAAAACTGATCACCAGTTCTTAGCCAGTAAAATAAAGCAAGAAGGCAAAGACCTTTAAAAAAAGACAAAAAATAGAAGGATAGAAGTAAAATTTTCCTTATTCATAAATTATATGATTGTTGTTGCGGAGGAAAAATAATTTTCCTCAACTCTTTTGTTCTTGGCTGATCCCCCGATTCAAAAGACAGATTAAGAGAAGAAAAACAAACAGAAGTTTAATAACATGTTTACCTTCTCTCTCTCTCTCTCTCTATATATATATATATATATATATAGTACATATACCAAGAAAACTGAAAAATTCCCCAAAATGGTTTAAGCAAACTCCTTAAATACCATCCTCAGCTAACAACAAAAGACAGATGTTTGGGGAGGTGAGCAGAGGGAAAGCCTGTTAATTGGGGCATTACCAGGAAAAGCACAGTAACAAATAAGAGTGTGGTTGTTATGCAGATCTAAATCCTTCCCTTCTCCATTGGTAAGAATTTCCAAAGATGAAAAAAAAAAAGAATTTCAAGAGATTTAGTCATCCTTCTGTTCCTAGTTCAGAGAGGAGAGATAATCTTACAAATGGAGGTTCCCTAATAAATGTAAATGTCTTTTACAAAAGAACAATGTCTACTCTGTTTTCCAGAGGTTCTTCTGTGTCTGCACCTTCCTACAAATAATAAGCCTAAAATAATTCTTACGCTCCTGGCATGTCTGGGGGCAGCAAATTTTGCTCCCTTTCACTATGTACATAGAAAATACTAAGAAATAATTGAAAAAAAAGAAAACCCTGCTAGAAAAATAAGTGAATTTAACAAGGTTGGAGAATAAAAGGTCAATCTACTAAAAGTAATTGTATTTACCTATGTTAACAACAAACAATTTGAAAATTAAATTAAAACTAAGGTCAAAAACATTTAACAATGTTTGGAGGAGGCACCCAGCCATGGATGACAGGTTCCAGGGTCCAGGATTGAGGGTGGCCAGTCGGCTCCAGGGCCGTGAAGCCTGCAGCAGAAGACGTGAGCAATCTTTTTGGAAGCTTCTCCTTTGAGTAGGTGCATCAGGACAGCATCTAATAGTTTTGGACCAACTTGGACCAAGAGCCTCAAAACCTATCGAAAAGGACCAATCCTCCAGAGGAGAAAGGAAGTAGCATCTTTGATGAATCAATGCTTGTGCAGGCTCAGCATCTGAACCCACCTGGTGGGGAGACTAGTGGCCGGTGTCAGCCACCTTCACCTTGGGCACACCCAAACAAGCCCAAGGACCACGTGTTCTTGTGTGAAGGACAAGACCCCAAATCGGCCCTTAAAGATGCAATGAACATCTCATCCAGAGAAGAGCCGGGTGACAAGGGCAGTTCTAGGGAAGTGGGCATGCCCAGGGGTGACAGCCATGAGCCCAGGTGGAGCCCACCATCTGCTTCTCACAGCAAAGTTCTGAGCTTGCCTGGAAACAAATCTAGTAGCTCCTTCTATGTCAAGAGGCTGCTGCTTCCCCTGTAGCCAGATGAGATGCCAGAGAAGTAGGATTTCATTTTTTTTTTTTTTAGATTTTTATTTATTTATTTGACAGAGAGAAACACAGCCAGAGAGGGAACACAAGCAAGGGGAGTGAGAGAGGGAGAAGCAGGCTTCCCGCCGAGCAGGGAGCTCGATGTGGGACTCGATCCCGGGTCTCCGGGATCATGACCTGAGCCGAAGGCAGTCGCCTAACCAATTGAGCCACCCAGGCGCCCCGAGAGATAGGATTTCAAATAGAGTTTCTTTGAACCCAAAGGAGCCCGGTGGGGAGATGGTCTGTCGTGTAGCTAAAGCAGCTGTCCAGGCTTGGTTGCCACCACAGAGCCACGGAGGACCCCACCTTCCTGGCCGCTGCCAAGAGACATGTCCTGGTGGGGATAAAGTGTGACTTCCTGTGTGTGTACTCCTCATAACTGCAGATGTGAAAAAAAATAAATAAATATATATATATATATATAAAAGAAAAAGAAAAAAGAAGTGCAGATGTGACAGACCTCTGTGAGGAGGGTGAGGGGAGGTTGGAGGAGCCCACGGTGCAGCCTGGTGACGTGGGGCTGCCTAGGGCCTCATTGCACCAGTGCTCTGCGGGGTGACCTGGGGTCCAGGGATCACTAAGGAGAAGAGTTTAAAGCCTTGGCAAGGAAATAAAAGCTACCTTATAGAGAAGTGCGCCTGTAAGCCGAAACACTAAGGGCGGGGAGTGAGAGTGTCTGCCTGTCCTTCAGATACTCACACTGTTCACTATGGCATGGTTTCTGACCCTGGGATTGCAACCCATGGCCCCCCGCCCCTCCTTCCCGGTGAGCCCCAACTTCTTGACACACCTCAGTTGCTTGTCCTCAACAACTGTTCACAAAAACCAAAAAGTTGTTCTCAGTCTCAGCTTTATGGAAAGATTTTGTGCCCTGCCCCTCTGAGGTAGTCCATTTTTGCTATCTCAAAGCTTGGCCAGACCTTATGTAACAATCTCTGCCTTTCATTTCCAGGCTGATTTTGCTGGGAATTGTTCCCTTTTGTCCTCCTCAGCCTCCAGTCTAGGCCTTTGCCCCTCACCAATGATGCGGACAGCTCCTTTCACAAGTCACGGTTCTTCCTCTTTGGAAGGTCCTGGTTTCTGTGACTTTAAAACTCTTTCTTTATTCCTGTTGATGGTGGGAAGAGATGCTCCAGAACCCTGGGTTCTTAGGTTTGAATCTTTAATAATACCTAAAGGAAAGAGCTATTCTGAAACATTAGATTTACGTAAGTGGCTGTTGACTCTGACCTGATTCTGACATCTTTCTAGGAAAATCATTTGCTCCGATAGGACAAAGAGGAAGGAAAGTTTGCTTAGCTGCTCTTTATAAAACTTTGCAGGCCCTCTGGACCATATTCAGTTTCCAAAGAGACCTGGAAACCTCAGGCCAGAAGATTAAGTAGTTTGACAACAAAGTCTCAAAAGGTCAATTATGTGATCCCTGCCAGGAGAGATAGTGAGCTGGCCAGAGTCATGTTGCTTCAACTCATCAGGCAAAAAGTTTCTCCCACTTGGCCCCTAAAGGGCTAGGGTGTCAGTTTTGTTTTGTTTTGTTTTGTTTTAAGATTTTATTTATTTATTTGGCACACAGAGAGAAATAGAGAGTACAAGCAGGGGGAGCAGCAGGCAGTCAGGGAGAGGGAGAAGCAGCCTCCCCACCGAGCAAGGAGCCCAACGCGGGGCTCTGTGTGGGGCTCATCCCAGGACCCTGGGATCATGACCTGAGCTAAAGGCAGATGCTTAACTGACTGAGCCACCCAGGCGCCCCTACAGTCTCAGTTCTTACATTTTACTCATGTTGGACCAACAGCTAATAGAGGACAGGGTTTGGGTGGGCTCCACCTTTTACACCTGGAGCATTGAAGGGATCTGTGTATGGCTTTGTTAACCAGACACGATTTCCCTTTTTCAACTGCCCAGTTCACTTGGGAGTCAAGAAACTCATTTCATGCTACTCTCTCAGGTACTTCCTCTCTCCACCCTTCAAATAGTCATTTATAAGAAATTTTTTTCTTGTAAATCCAGAGCATTTTTTCCCTATTAAAAAATATCATGGGGTGCCTGGGGGGCTCAGTCAACTAAGCCTCTGCCTTCAGCTCAGGTCATGATCTCAGGATCCTGGGATCAAGCCCCATGTCTAGCTATCTGCTCAGTGGGAAGCCTGCTTCTTCCTCTCCCTCTGCCTGTCATTCCCCCTACTTGTGTGCGCACTCTTCCTCTCTCTCTCTCTCAAATAAATAAATAAATAAAATCTTTAAAAAATAAAATTGTCACAAGTGGTGGTTAGGGTTTAACCCCAAATACACTATCTCGCTTAATAGCGCAATATTCTAATGGTAGAAGTGAACTGCCATTTATGACTGTTTCGTTTTTCTTTTCTTTTTTTTTTTTTTAAGATTTTTATTTATTTATTTGACAGAGAGAAACACAGCCAGAGAGGGAACACAAGCAGGGGGAGTGAGAGAGGGAGAAGCAGGCTTCCCGCCGAGCAGGGAGCCCGAAATGGGACTCAATCCGGGGTCTCCGGGATCATGACCTGAACTGAAGGCAGTTGCTTAACCAGCTGAGCCACCCAGGCGCCCCTGCTTTTCTTTTTCTTAAAGATTTTATTATTTGACAGAGAGAAACACAGCTAGAGAGGAAACCTAAGCAGGGGGACTGAGAGAGGGAGAAGCAGGCTTCCCATCAAGCAGGAAGTCCCGTGCAGGGCTAGATTCCTGGGACTCTGGGATCATGACCTGAGCCAAAGGCAGATGCCTAATGACTGAACCACCCAGGCGCCCCATGTTTTGCTTTTTAATATGCAAGAAAATGATTTGTGAATTCCAAACTGGGTTGCCAGGAACCCTGACCTTGCCGTGCTGGCCCCTGTGGCTTCCCCGCTGCCCTCAGCGTCCACCCAGCGGGAAGAGCTCTCTAGTTCTTCCCACTGGCAGGGGGCTTGGGTGCAGTGGGGAGAGGCAGATGTGGGAATGGAGGTAAACAGGAACTGTAGCAAGAGCCCTGCACAGCAAGACAGGTGCCCAGCCTCACTTTTCTTCCCATCTTTCCCTTCCTGGGGCGGTAAAATGGGTTTAGAGAGCATGGTAGTATGGTCACTGGGAGAAGTAGGAGAGGAGTTTCTGCTGCTCCTGTGAGCCCGATGGGGGAGGCCATTTGTATTTGGAAAATGCTTTAAACATTAGGGACTGCCTGTATTTGGAAGATTCATTGACTTTTAGCACTCTGTTAACCTCTAAGCTTCACCGAGAAATTTTTAATCTGTATTTTCATTAAGCTTTAAAACGTTTTAAATTTACCTTTGGTGCCAACTATTTTCTAGAGCTGTATCAAAAATGAGAAGCCTGTACTCACATCACAATCCGGTTATGATAGGGACATTTTGTTGTTTTTACAGAGAAGGATTGTGTATAACTATTGAATAAAACTTAACAATCAGGCAAAAAAAAAAAGAATTTAACAATGTTTAATTAACATTAAAAGAATATCTAAATAAACCATTTTCAAAAACTGGAAGACTGTTAAAATGTTCATTTTCCCCAGATTAATCAATGTATTCAATAAAATCTCAAGTTTTTAGTAGTCTTTTTTGTTGATGAGCTGATTCTAAAATTTATATGAAGAAGCAAAGGATTTAAAACAGTTAAAATCTCGAAGAAGAACAAAACTGGAGGAGGTACATTGCCTGAATTCAAGACTTAACAGTTATAGCGATCATAGTAACATTGTATTGATGTAATGATAAACTTATAGATCAATGGAACAGAAGAGGGATTCCATAAATAGATCATACCTGTGTGATCAAATACTTTTTGGAAAGGTGTCAATTCAATTCAATGAAGGAACACATCTTTTCGACAAATGTGTTAGAGCACCTGGGTATCCCTATTGAAATTAATGAGCCTCAACCCAGTAGTATCACATTATATACAAAATTTAATTTGACATGAACCAGACCTAAATGTAAAAGCTAAAACTCTAAACTTTCTAGAAGAAAGCAAGAGGAAAACTTCACAACCCTGAAGTAGGCAAAGATTTATTAGATAACATAAAAAACATAACAATCTTCACCAACATTAATATCTTCCTATCCTCTAATGACATTATCAAGAGAATGAAAAGGCCATCCATTGACTGGGAGAAAATATCTGTGATATGTGTATCTGACAACAAAAGCTTGTATCCAAACTGTGTAAAGAAATGCTATAACTCGATAATAAAAAGTTAACCAACACAATAAAAATGAGCACTCATCTGGACACATACAAGAGAAAATATCCCCAACAAAAATCTTCCTTTCTTTTAACTGTTACCATCATAACCTGAGCCCCAGGTTTTTTGTCATAATTATTTTTGGGGATGACAACCCAGTGATAATATCCAAGCAGAACCTGCTGAAGTGGAGGCAGAGAAGCCCCACATATAAAGATAATAAGGTTTTAATGGCTATTCTATTCTCATACATACCCAGCCCATTACAGAGTTATCATTTAGCTTTATAGCATCACAATCATATAAAGGTTAACTGAAGTGCTTCATGCTCTTTCCTTTATCCTGGAATTTTCCCAGGGCCATTCATTGAAGAGCAGATTGATCTCATCTCAAACCCAACAGAACTGAGACAGGAATTTTTATATCGATTTAACCAAATTGACAAAATGTGATCCCTTTGCTCCATAAACAAAGATGTACCTAGAAATGTTATTGTATTAGTGTATTTGAACAATAAATCTAATAAGAGTGTAATGATTTAATTACTGTTTTATTACACAAGTAAGTAGTGTCTATTAAATCAAGCCTCTTAAATGCCATTCACGCTTACAGGATCCTACAGAAAAAGTTCCTATTAGTTTTCCTAATAGAGGAAAAGCTAAAAATAGGCACATCCAAATTATGCAAGTACCACCCTCAAATTTTAAACCATATTATTACAGTTGAATCAGTTTCATCCCCATTCACTAATATTTTAAATTTGATTTTTTCTGAATTTGAAAGTAATACACGCTCATAAGAAAAAGAGTATGCAAAAATGTAAAAGAGAAAAGAATTTCACTTAATCAAGTGATCCAGAAAAAATCATTGTTAAAATTTTCAGTGCTTTTTATTATTTTTTTATAACCTGTGTTTAAATACCTGAGATCATATAGTGACATTTTTATGCTGCCTTTTTATTGACCAATATATAAATTATATATGTTAATTACCTACTTAGGTTTAAAATAGGGTTTAAAATTTTTGTACACATTTTGGGCAAACAGAAAATTAGAAAGACTGAAACAAAAACATAAATTCCCACAGCCAAGAGATGATTTTTACTGTACATTGTATTTCCATTGATTCTTTTCCCATGCTATTATTACTACTTTGCAAGTGTAGGAAGTTTTATATCTTCAACTAATTTAATTTAATAAGTATATTGTATACATTTTTAGTACAGTCCTTACTAGCCCTAGACACTATAATTTTTAAAACCCATCAAATTATTTAGTGATTACATAGTTTCTGTTATATTAATCTTCATTTCTTTGTTTCTAATGTGGTTAGATACGTTTTTGAGGTTAGACACGTTTTCATACATTCTTTGGTGTTTTTCCAATGGAGGATTACCACTTTCTTAGGAGTTTGTTAGGCTTTCTTTCAAGTTAAGGATATCAACTTCTATCTGGCATATCGGGTGCAAAGTATTTTCTCACTTCACCTTCTAATAAATATGCTTGATATTTTGCCATACATATCTATTTTGTTTGTTTTTTCATTTGTTTTTTTAAGATTTTATTTATTTATTTGACAGAGAGAGAGACACAGCAAGATCCCAGGACCCCGGGATCATGATCTGAGAGGAAGGTGGACTCTTTTTTTTTTTTTTTAAGATTTTATTTATTTGACAGAGAGAAACACAGCCAGAGAGGGAACACAAGCTCCGGGAGTGAGAGAGGGAGAAGCAGGTTTCCCACCGAGTAGGGAGTCGGATGTGGGACTCCAACCCTGGAACTCTGGGATTATGACCTGAGCCAAAGGGAGACACCCAAACAACTGAGCCACCCAGGCACCCCCCAAAGGTAGCTTCTTAATGACTGACCACCCAGGGCCCCCATGCAAGTGTTTTAAAATGATGAGCAAGGGGTGCCTGGGTGACTCAGTCGTTAAGCATCTGCCTTCAGCCCAGTTCATGATCCCAGGGTCCTGGGATTAAGGTCCACATTGGACTTCCTGCTCTGTGGGAAGTCTGCTTTTCCCTCTACCACTCCCCCGGTTGTATTTCCTTTATCACTGTGTCTCTCTCAAATAAATAAATAAAATATTTTTAAAAATAAAAATAAAATGATGAGGCAATCCAATTATCAGTCGTATAATTTTACATATTACTTTCAAGTTGAGAAAGCCTCTACATACCCAGCCCTTTATTGATATTTGCTTACATTCCTTCTTTTTGGTAAGTATATTTCTTAGATATGTCCATTATAAAATCCTTACATATTGTATCTATTCACTTTTTTTTTCTACTTACTCTACTTAATGTCCTTTACTTTCCCTTTTCTTGCCTTCCTTACAGCTGCTTTTTAAAATATTTTCTTAAATAAGATACTATCTCATTCATTTCTCTTTCTTAAATCATAGCTGATAGGAATATAAGTTTACCTTTCAGTATGTATTTTGGATTATCCGAGAAATTTTGGTGTATATTATTATCATTTCAATTATTTTCTAAAGACATTTTAATTGCATTTTTAAAAAAGATTTTATTTATTTATTTGACAGAGAGAGATCACAAGCAGGCAGAGAGGCAGGCAGGGAGAGAAGAGGTAGCAGGCACCCCGCTGAGCAGAGAGCCTGACGTGGGGCTCGATCCCAGGACCCTGGGAACATTACCTGAGCCGAAGGCAGAGGCTTTAACCCACTGAGCCACCCAGGCACCCTTTCATTGCATTTTTATTCCCTCTAACTAAATTGCTATTCAGTGGACTCCTAATTAACTTTTAGTATTGTGCATAGTTGGACAAAAGATATTAACTGGCCCATCAAGTTACCATTTTTTTAAAAGTTGAGGGGTCTTACATGACTTTGGAAGGATCAAATTTTATAAACATTTCTCACATATTTGACCATACATACATTTCTATTTGTGAGCATTAATTTATATTGTCCATAAGTGTATGTTTTTTTTACTTTGTGTTGATTTGTCACAATACTAAGCTAAAGCATCTCATTATAATGGTTTTTGATGTCAAATTATTTATAATATTTTTGTTGCTATATTTTATGTGTATGGAGATTTATTGTCATTATCCCTTCACAATGGAGTTTATCAAGAGAATTACCGCTGCCCCATTCAATGCTCTTTTTTCTCCTTGAGTTCCATTTTGCTATTATTATTGTGACTTTTGCTTCCATCCTTTTTTTTTTTTGCATTTACTGTAAGGAAAGGAGTTTAACTCACATATAAATGTCATAATTAATATGTATAATCTTAGTTGTTTTATTTTATGGCTTCTCTATTTTTTGGCTTGTGAGATACTTTGTATTTTTGCAGTTTTTTTTGGTAGGCTTTGTTTTATTTCTTTTACCCTCTACATTTGTAGAAATTTTATTTTTAGTTCTACTTGGAATTGCCCATAGGTTTAACAAATATTTAAATGAACATCTTGATTCTTAAAAGTAATTACTTAGAAATATACATTTAAAATAGATGTGTTTAAACTGAAGCTCCAAATGATGCTGTACGCAGTTGGAGTACGGCACAGTATAATGTATGGTTGATCGAGCTCAGTAAACTGAAAAATGTAACTTTTATGAAAATAGGTCTCTGATTTGTTAATAAAAATATTTGTTATAATTGCAATTATGCTAGAATTCTTACAAGGAACAAAAAAAATGAATCAAAGTGATGTTTTCCCAACAAAATGTTATGACATCCCCCTTAGGATCATGCTGCAAACTACCAGCCATGTTTCAACTCATGCATTTAAAATGTATTTAATAATTTCCTATTATGTTTGAGGGACTCACGAACAAATTACATATGGTTCCTACCATTAAGAAACATACAGCCTTGTTGAGGACACAGATAATAAACAAGGAAAAAAAGGAACATACACACACAACCCTCTGGTCTTCTGCAAAATTTTCAGATGTATTTTAATGAGGTGGGAAGAAACCTCATATATTAAGTAACACATGTGAATAAACCCATATATTAACATGGAAGTTCTGACTTAAGTTTCATCTTCAGTGGTGCTTTATTCCCACTGCTTGGCTTCCAGCTAGTTATAATCTTTAATACATTCACTTGAAATTTCCTCTGATAGAATTTCTGCTAACACTTAATACATTGTATTTCACAGAGCATGATGCAACTTAGAGATGTAGGCCCAGGATAGTAAATATAGACACTAATGTCACACTCCCACCTCCCAAGCTCATGGCAGACATTGCCAATGACTATCGATGCCTATTTATTTTATTTTTTTTTAAGATTTTATTTATTTGACAGAGAGAAACACAGGCAGAGAGGGAACACAAGCAGGGGGAGCGAGAGAGGGAGAAGCAGGCCTCCCGCCGAGCAGGCAGCCCGATGTGGGTCCCGATCCCGGGTCTCCAGGATCATGACCCGAGCCGAAGGCAGTCGCCCAACCAACTGAGCCACCCAGGCACCCCTGATGCCTATTTATTTTAAAGCTAAATATAGCCCAGGAATCACTTTTACCATAATATCCTAGTTGGTACTCACCATGTAAGGTTTCTGAACATGAGATGAAACCTATTAGAACCAGTGTTGTTTTGGAGTGAGTAAGCTTATTGCTAACTAAAACTTAAAAATATAAAATAATTAGTAGATCTATCCTCTTGAGTAACTCTTAAGAATCCTCTTGAGTAACAATTATGTGGGTCAGAATTTTCAAACAAGGATTAATTTGAAAGTGAGGCAAATTGAAATGTATTCTACCATACTGGTTATTCTTAGCCTAGGCCTCTTCTAGCTCAATTTTTTAGGACTGTTATTTGAAGATCCTGATCTAGAAATGTGGCATTAGAGCATTTGTACCTTAACTATATTCTCTCAGAACAGCACTCTCCTTATTTTGGTACACAGATCCTTTCTTCAATTTATTTTTTTCATACAACTCACCTGTCATTTCTCATGTCATTAAGCATTATACTCTGATATATCCACAAGGCAGTGAAAGGGCTGAACATCACCGTAGTCACAAAAGGCTTATTTAACAATAGACATTGCACAATTGACAGTCTTACTGTTTATTCAACAAATATTTATTAAGCATCTTCTATGTGCTAGGCAAGGTGCTAGGCTCCTAAGTCATTTAATAGAACTGAAAATCTTTAGGGATTTTTAGGTGGACAAGGCAGAGATGCAGCTAACCAATAAAGTGGACAGTAAAAACTATGCTATTAGATGATGATTTTGGTCTAAGGAAGAGCAAAGCAGATAAAGGAGACTGGGAAATACTGAGATTAGTGGTGGGGTGCATTTTTAAATAGGGTCTTATGGAGAAGATGAAATTCAAGCGAAGATTTGAAAGAGTTTAAAGAATTAGCCATGCATACAGCGGAAGGAAAGATGTTCCAGGCATAGGAAACAGTGGGTCTGGTGTGTGTGAAACATAGCGAAGATGCCACAGTGACTGGAGTAGGGCAAGCATGAAGGAGAGTAGGAGATGGCAGGGGAGAGGAGAGGCAGACAACTTAGAGTTGTGCACAGACAACCGAAGTGGTACACAAAAAACAAAGATAATAAATATGTTAATGTAGTTAGCACACTTAATTTGATTAAGTGTAGTTAGTAGGTTTCACACCAAACAACAATAGGAACCTGATCCCCTATGGGAATCCCTCTCACTTTCAAGCACTTTAAAAATTTTCTTCACCATTCCTTTAATGAAACAAGACTCCCAGAGTCCCGTTATTTGAATGTTCTATTTCCCTAGTCTTTGCAAGCTGCCTTAACCTTACCCACCTCATTTCTAAATGCAAGCTACAGAACAAATTTTCACATGCAGAACTTGTGTTTTCCTATATTGAACATAATTACATGTGAAGCATTTGTGATGTTCCTGCAAAATAAATTCTATTGCGATGCATTTGGGCTCCAAGAAGGACCTAAACAATTGATTGGAATTCATTGCATTGCATTCCTTGGCATATGAACTGTAGTGGACAGCACTAAAAATGCTAAAGGTGCCCCATGTGCTCCCTTTAGACTTCTCTGGTCATATTGACACATGGGGATGATTTTATGCAATCCCAACCGGCAACCTAAGTTTCTCTGTGTATGTCCTGCCTTTGTTGCAAGAGTGAGTCTCAACTCTGAGGGAGACACAGTGATGCCTGGAAATTCAACTGACATTTGGAAGGCACAGGCCTCATCCCATGTTCTCCATCCGTCCAGAAAAAGCCAAGCTCCAGCCTTGAACCAGAGGACATAGCATCGAGTTACACTGTGTGCAGGTAGTGGGTGACACACCCACTCTCAGCCAGCACTGTGGAGGATACACTAAGACAAGGCGGCTCTCACATTCTTAGCATTTGTAGGATGTTTTATAAATTTCAAAACACACTCTTTACCCTGAAAAGCTGCACAATACATTGCTTTTAGTTTTTCTAATTGGAAATAATTGGAGAGCCAAAGCTTACATACATAAAATAGATAATAATCAGGTTCCAAACTCTGCAGCCCCGGCCCTAATTTGATTCTCATGGTGCAGAGTCAGCATAACTAGTTTTAAATCCTGACTCTGCCCCTGACTAAATACATGACTCTGGATAAATTACTAAGATGCCTTGTGCTCAGTTTCCTCATCTGCAGGTTTGGGCTAATTGGAAATTAGCAAGTACTAGATAAGGAGAAGCTAAATAAGTACTTACACATTAAGGCATGTCCTGTCAGAAGCTCCCTTCTTGGATGTGAGCCATCACATGTAAAGATGCTTCTTAGGCTAGACAACAAAGTAATGAAAGGCCAGATGGAGGTAGGCCCTAGAGGTAAGAGGTCATGGTGAACGTTCCAGGCACAATAGATCAGCCAGCAGAATGTCCCCATCTGAGAGACCTCAGTTACACTGCGGAACAGAAGACCCATCCGACTGATGCCAGGAAACCCACACAATTGTGAGAAATAATAAAACATTGCTATTTTCAGCTACTAAGTTTTGGAGTGACTTGTTAGCAACAATAGTAACTGAGTCAACATATCCTTCTTTTAATTTAATATTTAAACCACTTAGAAATTACCATTGTAATATATTTTTATTTATTTTATTTGTTTGGACAATAGCAAGTCAAGGAGAGAAGGTCTATCACTGGACCTGGAAATGGATAAAGGAATTAGGTATAATAAGGTGAAAAAAGTTATTAATATCTGGCGGTAGAATTTCTCTTAGGTCCAGAAATGCACTTGATTAGAGAAAAGAAAATTCCTTGATACGTATGTCAAGTAGGATTAGGTTTGGCAGCATAATAGAAGAAAAACACATAACATAACAGTGGCTTAAATAAGATAGATGTTTATTATTCTTGCATCATAATCAAAACCAAAAGAGAACAGTCTGGAGCTGACATGGTAGGCTCTGGTTTTCTGGGACCCAGACTCTTTCTATCCTGGTACTCTGCCATCTAATGGCTTTGCCCCGTGGCCCAGGATGGCTGGTCAGACTCTGAAATTCAGGTCTATTTCAATTAACGGGGGAAAAAAAACAGAAGAGAGGAAGAACTGAAAACCGCACAAAGCTTCTGTTTACATCTCAAGGAAACGAAGTTAAAATACCACACAGAGCTCTCAGGATTGAAGAGAAAGGTGTTCTTTTATACAGCTATGCAAAATGTGATATAAACCTGGCATATGGCCGGTAGCACTTCATAAAGACTACCTTATACCAACTACGTTGTGTGAAAGGAATGTGTGTGTGTGTGTGTGTTTGTAATTTGGTGAAAAGACAGTTACATACAAGAAGATATGGATAGAGAGTGACACCAATGTTAGAGAAAATCCCAAAAGTGGAGATGGCTAACACCATGTGAGCCTTCCAGAGTTCTATTTCTCTTTTTTTTTAAGATTTTATTTATTTATTTGACAGAGAGAGAGAGATCACAAATAGGCAGAGAGGCAGGCAGAGAAAGAGGGGGAAGCAGGTTCCCTGCTGAGCAGAGAGCCAGACGTGGGACTGGAACCCAGGACCCCGAGATCATGACCTGAGCCGAAGGCAGAGGCTCAACCCTCTGAGCCACCCAGGTGCCCTGTTTTTTGTTTTTGTTTTTGTTTTTTTTTAACCAATACTGATCCTTTATGTAGTGAATAATATTACATCAAAATATAAAACAACAGTTTTTATGCTCCCAGAGTTTTCTAAAAAAATTTTGGGGAGTACTTTAGACTTGGAGAGTCTGCAAAATAGAGATTCAAGTGATTTTTTCTTTCTCTTTCTTTTTTTAATATTTTATTTATTTACTTATTTATTTGACAGAGAGAGAGAGGGAGGGAGAGAAAAATGCCCAAGCAGAGGGGAGCAGCAGGCAGAGGGAGAAGCAGGCTTCCTGCTGGGCAGGGAGCCCCATGTGGGACTTGATCCCAGGACTCTAAGATCATGACCTGAGCTGAAGGCAAATACTCAATCAACTGAGGCACCCAGGTGCCCACGATCGTTTCTTTATTTACTTTTTATTATATGCATTCTAAAACACCCACAAGATTAGAAGAAATGGTATAATGAATTCCCACATATCCATCACCCAGTTTCAATAATCTTAACAGATGGCTAATCTTGTTTCTTTTGTACACCACTGACTTTTTCTCCCTCCTGATACCAAATCATTCCGAAGTCAATACAAGACGTCACATCACAAGTCAATATTTTCTAGATGACATAGGACGAAGGGCCCTGAAGTTATCTGGATTAAATGTGGAAAAGTGCAGAAAGCCAATGATTGTGGACTCAAACGAACAGAGTTGGGCAACAATCAGAGAAAATAGTGGATACTGTGAGCACTTGAGAATTGAATGAAAATGAAATATATGAAGACATTTAGGGCAAGTAAGTGACCAAAATAAAAACAGGAAAGAGACTGTATGGATGACATGAAAGACAAAGCAATGGATTTGTGAAATAGTGAAAAATCCACACACAAAGAGAAGAGGAAATTATTCCGGTTACAGAATGTTCAAGGAGTCGCTGATTGGGTAACAAAGAAGGACTGGGGAAAAATAGAGAGGTCAATGGCAAACACTGCTCCTTATTTGCCTAATACCCATTCTCTTCTTTCTCCTGAGTAACAGAACCCTAATTATATTCAAACAGCAGTGAGTCCTGCTAACAGTGACATTTCCCAACTTGTCCTGCACCCAGAGTAGGTGAGATTCATTGCAGAGAGCTTAGGAAAGGCTGGTTCAAGAAGATTGTGTCATCAGTGGGGGCTCACTTTCTCCCCTTCTACCCTTTAACCTTTCCCCTCTATTTCTAGCGTAGAGACAAGTGATTACTGGAGTCCTAACAGCCATCATCAGTCAAGAGGCAGTTCTGGGAATTTGGAGCTTGCATCCGTCATGATGGTGGGGTTACTACCTTGGCTGTGGGCTGCTGAACTCCACTCTGATAGGGAGAGACAAATAAAAATCACTTTTGTGGGGTAAAGAGGAGGTCTCTGCCAAATTTCAATAAAACTAACTTAATATAGATACAGTAAAAGATATATAGTGAGAAGTCTTTGAAGGAAGACAGGGAATTTTTATTGAGCAAAGCAGAATGAATGAAACATTTTCCATTGATCAGTAGACAATGTCTCTCCCAGTTGAATTTTTTGATGAAAAAGGTTAGGCATCAAATATTTCTTGTAGAGCACTTCTTAAAGCTGAGCCCGAATCAAAGACTCTAGTGGTTACCTGTTATTACTTATTAATTATTACTATTAGGACCAATGCCTTAAAATCCTCTAGCACTTAATCTATTTCACACTTTCATCTAAATTACCTTATATCCATGTGTCCATTCATTTAGCTAATATGCTTTGAGCACTTAATATGTGCACATTAGACAGACATTTCTGTCTCCTACATGGATTGATCATATCCCGTAAGGCCAAAAAAAGAGTTACCATTTATTGATTAAACTGTATGAGGCCCTATGTGAAACATTTTACGATATTTTCTCATTTAATTTCATAACAGCTTTATGTGGCGATTATTGTTAGCTATCCCTGTGTTTTCATGTGAGAATATTTAAAAGAGATTAAAAACCTGCCAAGTTCATTCAACTAGAAGCAAAAGTACTGGTATCCAAATCCAACTCTTACATCTCCAAATAATTTTATTTCAAAATGGAAAATGGTTGATGCCTAAAAAAGATGCAGATATGATACGAGTGAGATCTAAAGGATGTAGAATGCAGATTTGTGTTCTGTTTCTTCAAGTAGAAGAAACTAAGTTGCAAATAAACTTAGTGATTTACTTGACTTGCTTTATTTGTCCTGCTCAAGTTTCTAATACAGATCACACAAAGGATCCTTTTTGCCCCCACCCCATCCCCTATACATCTTGCTGCCAGAAACTGTAAGGGAAAGGATGGAAAAAGAGCAAAGAATATTTACTCGTTGTGGCCAGAACTATCATGCTAAATCCAAAGGCCTGTGAGTGATGGAAAGTAGTTCAAAAGGAAAAAAACAGTCTTCATTTTAATCCAATCCACTATTTGTATGATAAATAGTAGCATGCCTAACACTCTGTGTCACCTAATGGGAAATCCCCTAATGGTGGATTAGATTTATGCTCTATGACTAAATATTAGAAGACTTACATCATTCTCACACTTCTTGTATGTGGAACAAAGCTTCTGAATTTAGGCCAGCAGTGAGGGGTTAAATTTTGTTTTAGCCTTGCTTTAAGTGAACATAAATTAGTTAGTCCCAGTGAAAACTGACAGGGAAAGGTGGAGGTTCTGGAGAAGGGAGAAGAATGGGAAAATGCAAAATAGGATTGTCAGATTGGGCAAATAAAAATACAGAGCACCCAGTTAAATTTGAATTTTGGATAAATAATAAATAACTTTTTATTATAAGCATGTCCCCAAATCCCAAATAATGCATGGTTAACAACAGCTTTCAAAATAGAGATGATTTGTGGTCCCAAATATTGCATGGCATGTGGACTTATGCTAAAACATTACTAGTTGTTTATCTATAATTCAAGTTTAATTGGGTGTCCTGTATTTTATTTGAAAAAGGAAAAAAAGGAAAAGAAAAATTTAGTAAATTTATCAAAGTTCTTGATTTCAGTTACCAGAACCTCTCAGAGGTGAAAAAAGTCTAGGCCACATTTTTTGTTTCTCTGTTCTGAGATTTCAAATATAGCAAAATGTGAGAAAAGTTCCAAAAAGTGTTACAAAGTTTATGGACTGTTTTTTTTTTTCATTTTACAAATTAAGACTTCTAACTCAATGAAGATACGTTTTTACTATTCACTACATAATTATAGCATATATATTTTAATATTAAACCATCATATACTTTCAGTAGTGTGGTCAAATAGTGGGAAACAAATTTAAAATTTCAAGTTTACTTTAGACTGTATAAGTATCTCCTGGTTATTTTATGTATTTATTATTTGGAGGTAATGACAAAGTCTAAATTGCCATGCTTTTATATAGTATGATGCTGGGGGTCAAATACCCCCTTCTTTCTCTCTCAATTGATTGGCTCTGCCAGCCATAGCAGTGAGCACTGACCAACTGCTTGGGATATCTATTTCAACCCCAGATATGGAAAGTCATCTTCTAGATTTGCGGACAGTAGTAGTTTCCTTTGGCTGCTATAACCAATTGCTACAAACTTGGTGGTTTAAAACAACAAGCATTTATTTCCCTACATTTCTGGAGACCAGAAGTCCAAAAATTAACATGTAGGGAGGACCATGCTCTCAGGCAACTCTTGGAGAGAATCCCTCTTTAGCCTCCTCCAGCTTCTGGTGGCATTCCCCCGCTTTGGCTGCATCGCTCCAATCTTTGCCTTAGTGATCAGGTTGCCTTTACTTCGGAGAGTCAAATCTCCTGCTGCTTCCTATAAGGACGTGGCGATTGCATTTAGGCTGAGGATCACCTCCTCGCCTAAAGATTCTTAATTAATCACACCAGCAAAGCCCATATTTTTTTGCCAAATAAGGAACACTGGCAGGATTCAGGGGTTAATACATGAATGTCTTTTGGGAACCATTATTCAGCCTGCCACAGGGACCTAGGGGGTGCCTTACACAGAGCATGATCCCTGAAGTACACAAATTGGCACGGGTGGGCTTAGCCAGGAGTCAGTTTAGCTGGGGATGTCTTACACTGATTGTGAGGAAAGATTGTGGAATTCAACCTTGAAGTCTTGGTTATCTCTCACACATACCTGAAATCACAAGCCTGGACTGTATTCCTCTCATATTTCAAATACATGTCAGAGGTAGAGCCATGATTCCACCAAAGAAAGCAGTTCTAGTGGCCTTGGGGCCAATCATATGTCCTTGATAACCTGAAGTTTGCCCATTTCATGACTTAAGATCTCTTTTTTCTGCTATTAAGCTACGTATAGAGGAATAAGAAGTCTTTGTTTAGAAGTTATTTAGAAGTATTTGTTATCATCTCTTAGGTACAAGGATGCACTAAAGGTGGAGAGAGAGCAGCCCCTGGGGCAGACTGTTAGGAATTCAATCCCTGTTCCACTAATCACTGGCTACATGATCCACCTCCATGCCTGTTTCCCATGTATAAAATAATCCCCACTTTTTACCGTTTTCGGGCATTAAATGAGCTAATAATATATGTGCAAAGTGCTCAGAGTGATGGGTGGCTGTTAGATACATTTCTAACTTAATGTTAGCCGCTCTTTATTTCAACGCAGGTACCAAAGAAATAAATCCTTGTGTAAGACACAGGATAGTTGAAGCAAGATACATGAAAAAAAAAACCCAAAACAAAACAAAGCAACTTTTTTCTGGTAAGTTTAAGAATTAAGACAGTAAGTGCTTATAAAAGGTCTGAATTTAGAGAATTTAGAGAACTGTTTTTTTTGTTTGTTTGTTTTGTTTTTTGTTTTTGCTTTTTTTCTGTTTGTTTTTAGAGCTCTGACTTAAGAGGATCAAGAGTTACAGGAAAGAACAATGGAAGGGGAAAATCTTACTTTGGAAAAGGCTGCTTGGTCAGGCTCTTCCACGGAGCTAGCAGGTAGCTTTAGCATGTGGAATTGGACAGTCAGGGCAGGATGAAAGTGTTAAAAGAATGCCAACAGGACGCAGCTTGTGCTAGTGTGGAAAAATGTAGAGCCCAGTTCTGATGCTTAGGAGCTTTGAACTTTGTGACATTCACCAAGTTAGAAAAAGTGGGTAAAACCTACAAAGACTTGTTTTAAGGATTACATTAAAGAACGTATGAGAAATCACCCAGCCAAATGTAAAAAGGTTTTAGTTTTCAACATGACCTATTAGTTGAGCTGCAGGCAAGCACGACATTGAAGGCTTCCTTTCTTTAAACAGGATATAAAACCACCAACCCTGGCATCATATTTAAAGGGCATTTATTCCTTGAACAGTTTTTTGAGCATATAGTATGTACTAGGGATTACATTAGAAGCTGCTGATAAAGTTAGAGCATGATAAACTTCTGCCTGCAGAAACTTATGGACCAGTAGTAAAAGCAGTCACACGGAGAGAGAATACATGGGTGGAAAGAACTATCATGGAAATTTGAACAGAGTGCTGAGCGGGGCCCTTAGAGAGGAATCTCTAATTTTGTCTGCAGGAATGGAAAAACGTGAGTATCAGAATATTTCTATAACAACAGAAAAAGAAAATGAAGAAGATGGGCTCTCAGTAGAAAATGGCACACAAAAAATTGGATTGGGCAAAAAGATGGTTTTCTGGAATTCTGCTGAGCTTTTTTCCCTATGAAGAAAACTGGGCTGAGAGTCCCGTCCCAAAGGTCAATGAATAAGCTGCTAGATGATTCCTAAGTGACACTGAGGACTAAATATTATTAAAAGTGATATGTGACATATTAAAAATACACATCCTTGGATATAACACACAATACCTAAACCATGGCATTAACAAGATCAAAATAATGGGTTCTGCCTACTTAAGTGGCTGGGGGCGGGCGGGGGCGGAGGATGTGGTGGATGACCTAAGTGTCTGTCATACGTGTGCCGCTCCTGGACCTTTCCCGAGCTCGGAGACCTTAGGTTTTCAGTGCAGAGGTGGGGGCTTGGGCAGGGGAAGTTTAGAGCGGAGGGAGCGGCAGAAGCACGTGGGCTGAAGGGGGTGGGAGGACGCAGACGGAAGAGTAACCGGTGGAAGTGTCAAAGAGGAAGGAGTGGAGGGCTGCCGAGGTGACAGGGTGTGGTCTGGGGGGGAGCAGCCGAGCCCGGAGGGGAGGGCGGAGAGACCCCCCCGGACAGAGGCGGCAGTGGGGAGCGTGCGTGCGTCGCTCGGAGCCGTGGCAGCGGGGAGCGCGGCGCGGGGCCGGGAAGCAAGGGAGTTTCCGTCCTCGCTCAAGTGGAGCCCGGCTCGGAGCTGCGCCAGCGCCTTCCGCCGGGGCCCGCCGTGCCAGACACCTGCCGAGTCCGAAGCGGAGTCCGGCTGAGCCTTCGGCCCCCAAGTAAGTCTTGCCTTTTCTCTCCGTTTCCCCTCCACGCCTCAGCCTCTTTATCCGCGGAGCTAAAAGCTCCTGTTGGGGGGCCGCGCGCAAAGCGCACCAGGAAGCTCCGGCGGCGTCCAGGGATGCTCGCAGGCTCCGGGCGTGCCCCGGCCGGCGCGGGGACCCGGGCCCCGAGACCCCGCCGCCGCGTTCGCCTGCGCAGCGCAGATGGAGGCGGCGGCAGAGTTGGTGGCACTGCTCCTACCCGTCTTTTGTGTCTTGCCCGATCCCGGAGCCGTGCCAAGCCCGGGGCGGGGGGGCGGGGGGAGGAGGGCGGAAGGCACTTTATGGCTCCTGGCCCCACCTCTTGCCCCCACCCCAAATCCTTCGGGATTTCAGTAAGCCGCGGACTCGGGCGTAAGTGAGTGCCAACCCCCCCAACTGGGCTAGTTATATCCGGGTGGGCAGCCGGCGGGACCGCCACGCCGCCCCCTCTTCTGATTTTCTTTTTAGATACGGCAGCTTTAATTGGTGGGTTCTGGGAGCAAGGCTTACTGAGTGATTTCGGGAGTCTAGGTGTAGGGAACGACCTACCTTCCTGTTTTTCTTGGGTTCTGGAGGGGAAAGGATGGGGGCACCGGGAGCCCCGAAGCCAGGAGCGTCCCGCGCTAACGGGCTTGCGCGCGGCCGGAGAGCTGGCGTTCGCTGGGTGGGTCCCTCCTCTGGCTCATTGTTCGCGGTGACTGTTCTTGGGGACCGGCTGAGCGACACAGACACTGCTCACGGGGCCATAAATAAAAGTGACGACTTGGAGGAGTGAGGTCAAGGCTGCTCGGAGAAAAGGGCTTACCCAGTTTGGAAACGGACTTCTCCGAGCTGGGAGGGCAATAGGAGTCGACAGCGAAAACCGCTCCTGAGTGTGAAACTTAGAACTGACTCTAATTCACAGGGAAAACCTTGTGAATTAAACCCTAGGAAACAGGGCGCGTATTTCACCATAGAAATTGTTTTCAGAGTGAAGAAGATGGAGTTTTAATTGTTACTGGCAACTGGCTGCTTTCTCTTGCTAGCCAGCACCTGTTTCTCGGAAAGGTTCCTGGGTGGGGTTTATTTTTTTGCCCCCTCCCCCTCTGTTTTTGAATGTGGATTTATTCTATTTGTGCTTTCAGCAAGTTGAATTGCAGAGTTCTCTGGAAGGGGGGATCCGTTTTTAAAAACAAAGTGCATTTTCCACTCTACAAATGGCCAAGCGCTAGTGTACACATTCATTGCTCTCCTAGCCGCATGCTACCGTTCATGGAGGCAGACATGTGCACCTGGAGTCAAAGAAAGACGGCTATCCATAGTTGGAGATGCCAAAACACAGCTGGTGCTTGTTCATTTTGTTGGAGAGTAGGACACTGTTGAGTTTTTCCCGTTTTTCTAAATTACAGTGATATCACCTGTTCATGATGTCTGTTCTTTAGCCCACTACAAAGGAGGTGCATTTTCCTGAGAAGGATATTTCTTCTTTCTCTAAGGTCCACAGCTTATAATCAGAGTAAGCTCTTGACAAGAGGGATTTTTAAAATTTGTGTGTATACACATATATACATATACATATACATATACATATACATATACATATACATATATTTGTAGCTGGTTGTAAATCCCACTAGCTACTAACACACCCAACTGCCCTGGTTATATTTTGCTCTGACTTGCCTGATGGACCTGCTAAGTGCATCAGCTAAAGCCTGGAGTCCCAGACCCCAAGAGAAATAATACCAGCACCTCTTTCTGACCACAGTCTGATTCCACAGGGAAGACCATGCCAAGTGGGGTTGTTGTTAATAGGGTATGAAAAGCCAAGTGATTTATACTCAGGAAGGAAGAGAGAGTTAGATAGAAGATAAATAAAAATGGAACCTGAGTAGGCATCCAACATACTCAGTTCTGTAAATATACGTGTGGAAAGTCTGTTGTGTTCTCTCTCTCTCTCTCTCCCCCTCATACCCCTTACCACTCTTGATATTTATTCATTAATCTTTTCCATTGCAGTATTTGAGCCTCTTGGGGTTTTTGTTTGTTATTTTTGGCTTTGGAAAAAAAACCTTGTATTTTCAATCTATTCATATTTTTACATTTTCAAGATCAATAGTTCTCATTGAGTGCATAGGATTATCTTTTAAGCTGTTCTTTTGTTTGTCTACTCGCATACCATGTCCAGTTTAATATGAGACCACGTGAACAATGAATCAACCAGGTTCTAATGAAGATTAAGACATGGGAGGTATCCACTGCTATGTATAAACTGTATACTCATTTAATCACCTTCCCACATGAGCAGTTTCATCTAGTTGCTTGTTCATCTTCTGAAATCTCCTGACTCCAAATTCTTACCCAGATTGATTGCTGCTCTAAATCTTGATCGTACAAAAACCAGAACTTAATTATTTTGGCCTCATTTATCAGTCAGCAATGTTTAGTGTTGCCAGTTTAATTATATCATTGAAATGTGCATGACTTTTAAGTATGTTGAAAAAGTCCTTTTAAATGTGTCTCTTTAAAAAAGATGAAAAAAAGTCCTTGTGAAGCCATAATTTCACTGCTCTGAGGCCCCCTAGCCATTTGTGTTTATTGAGTTTACTCTTCCACATGAAGAAAGAACCATTGTTTTGTTGTCTAGGAGCTGAAGGAAGATGGAAAGTGAGAAAAGAAAATCAAGCACTTTAAAATGCTATTATTTTCTCTGCTTGGGAAAATATATATTTTTTAAGTAAATTGATTATTTTCTTAAAGATCTGAAACCTTACTGAAGGATACTGAGGAAAAGACATTTTCAGGATAGAAATGCTAGCTGTTACTAAATACTCACAGAAGGTTGGTGTATATAAGCATGTATTTTTAAACCAATCTTATAACACATTTTCTTTCCATAGAATTATGAAATGTTATTGAATCATTGTTATTAACATATTGAAGACTTATCAAAATCTTTATTTAAATACACTGTCTTTTTGAAAGTGCTTTAATTGTAATAGCCTGTTTGTTGAGATTAAAAAGAACATCATTGATGTCATGGTGTGCTTTGCATTTTAAAATAGTAGCTAATGAATTACAAACATTCATTACTCCACAACCACTTGCTGAAATTTCTCAGGACCCCCAAATAGAGAATTATTTGTACTATATACTATCATTCAGACTCTTTCTGAGTTTATGTTGATCCTCTTTTCCTCTTCACGATTAATTTCCCTTAAAGTAATACTCTGTTGACTCTGAATCTTTTGTTGTCATAAATTTATGTGTAAATATCTTCAACATTGTAAGGAACTTCCTGTTGGAAATGTGGGGGTTAGTGCAGGGAAGATTGAAGGGAGAGAGAACAACTTTTATTAAACCTGGAAAGAGTCAGAGTTTAACATGGGAAGAGAAGGGCAGGTTTCATTGAATAAATTCATTGAGGAATACTTTTTTGACCTTTAGAAGTCCAAGCTGTGTGGCACATAATATACATTTGAATAATTCAGGCACTATCTTCACATGTCATAAGGCAAAGTAATACCGTATCATAATTCTTTGATTTGTCACATTTGAATGGTGACTTTAATTCCATTAATTTTTCTTTATATTAAGTAATGAAAACTACCCACTGTTTTCTTCTCCTCCCCCCCCTTTTTTTTTGTATGCCAGGTATGAGGTGTGTATGGAAGGCTGGAGGGGAGGGAATGCTATTCTATTTATGTAAGAATGAAAATTGTCAGTGTTTATTTTGGAGACATTTTATTTAGAAAGTTCAGTTTCCTCTTACAAGTTTAGAACTTATTAAATATTTAATAAGGAAGATGAAGCTTGACACTCAAGTTTCATAACTAGATGAGACCATAAACAAATTGGTTAAGTGATTCAAATAAGTGCATTTAATCATAAATTTAGTTTTCCTTCCCACAAACTAATATAAAGAAAAAGTATTGAAGAAGATATTTTTAGTAGCTAGCATTTGTTTAGATTTTATGCAATATAAAGATTGACATAATTGAGTGATAAAAATGTAGACATTTATGAAGTGAAGATATAGACCAACGCAAATTGATCGTGTATACTTTTTATATATAGGTTATTTATGATACGTTATTATTTTTATCTCAGGAATAATGTATATTTTTTAACGTAACATGTTTTCTCTTTTGCTTTGGCCTCTAGAAGGCTCAGAGCCAATCGGAGTCTAATTTATTGATCATATAGAGCTCTGTGGAATGCATGCGTGTGTATATTTCTCAGTGACTTTAGCTTATTCTACTTACGATTTTGTCAAAATATTAATGTTTTTATTATGTGGGGAGACAGACCATCAAAATGAATAGGAATGTTTAGAAATACAATCAAATATGAAAATAGTTATTAAGCAAATACTGAGGACCCTGGCCAAACTAAGCATGACTTCTGATCTAAAGAATACTGTCTGGCAGAAATGAGACGCCATAAACACATAACAAATTAGCTAATAATGAGTCAACATATATTTGCACATGTGTTGCATTAAATTAAAAACCCAGACCTTATCTCTAATAATACTCAGTATCCACTTTTTGGAAAAACATTATTAATGGTACCAACCGGTAAAGCAAACTAACCAAATATTTTCATTAGAAAGAATCCCTCTCTGGGTATACTAAACTCCAAATAGTCTGAGGATGTGAGAATAAAAACCAGTGTTGGAAAGATCATTCTGATTCTTTAGTGGTGGAGATTTTCAGACATTTCTCTTTTCTTTCTCTGTTCCCCTCTTCTTCTGTCTCTAACTGGCTTTTCTGCTTGCTACTTAATCAGCCAGGGGCTGGACCTCACAGGTATGGCATTTCTGATGGCAAGCTCATTCCACCAGGCTGTCAGCTTATGAAATTTCTGGATATGTAAATACAATATTTTTTCTAAGTACTGTACTTAAATACAGTAGTTAAATGTAAGCGCCCACTGGTTGTTTCCCTTTGTACTTGAATCAACAACCACTTAAGCTTTTGGAAGGGACCACCCACAAAACTGTTCTTTTTGACTGTTGAAACACTCAGGGAAAGGGAAAAAAAAAGTAAAAATTTGAGAAAAATTAGAACTAAATTATTGACCCAGGGTGACATGTTTATGGCTAAGGCCACAGACTCTGAATTAAACTTTCAAATCTGACCCGCTACCTCTGGGTGTAAATCTGGTTCTCATCTTCTCTGTCTCCCACATAGACAACATTTCCCCCCCAGACATCTCAATTATGGTTAATGTTAAAAATAATTTAAAGTCAAAAACACACATGCATTGTCCTGAACTGAAGCCGACTCTCAAATACACAATGATAAATACTGATCATTTAAATGTAGCCTTTTAAAGAGCACACTGGATACAATGAAAATCCATGTATTGGTACATTCACTCTTCTTCCAATTATGATATAAATAGTGCATAAAGCTTTAAAATTTTCATCAAATTAATGTTTCACAGACATGCAAATTAGCTACTGTCATCTAAGGTGCATGCCATGTGTTGATTCCTAATTGGCAAGTGGAACCACAGAGGGTTATTTATAGATTACATTGCAACAAAGTAAAGTACTGGAGTAAATTCTCATTGTGCAGCCCAATTCAAATTGATGTTTTAGCTTTGATTCTCTTCACTTTATTTTTGTATCCCTTTTGATCTCAAAAGCCTCTCAGAAATAAGCTAACTAAGGTGCTAAATATGTAATTAATAACATTTGGGTAGAGAATTTGTCTTCAAATTATCCCTAGGAGATTTGGAGACCAGTTAAGTATTCCTACCAGCTTGTTCAGGTGTGAATAACTCTTGGGGCCGTGAATTTGAACTCAGAGATTTGGTAATATCCTTCCAAAGCACATAGGATAAATTCTCACATAGAAAAAAGTGGAACTTGAACATTTATCAAGTAAATTAATTTTTAAGAATAGCTGCCTCTAAAGATCTGAGTTGAAATCCTATTTTATTCTCTAGTGGCTATTGAAGTTTCTCTAGAAGCAAGAGAATTCTAATGTAACTGCAATTCTAATACTGTGGTATTAGGTCAGAATTTGCCCTTTCCTTCCCTTATGCCATGTCTATATCTGCCTAATGGTAGAATGACCAAATAAAAAATGTACAAGTAAATACTTCATTTATCCTGCACATTGTTGTTCAGTATGTATTTTGTACATGGTATCAGGAAGTAAGAGATGTGCTATAAATTTCTGCCTCCAAAGATGTAGCGTATTAGAGAATTTTCCAATTTATTAACTGAGCTTTCTTCATGCTAGACTCAACTTGAAATGTCCTACTAGCTCTACTAATAGGTAAAATACCTATCTTTGGCTAAAGATTTACTTGAAGATTTATTTATTTATCGGGGGGAGCTGCATGTGCCAGTGGGGGAAGGGGCAAAGGGAGAGAGGGAATCCCAAGCAGACTGTTTGCTGAGTGCAGAGCTGATGGGGGGCTTGATCTCACGACCCTGAGATCATGCCCAGAGCAGAAACCAAGAATTTGGTGCCCAACTGACTGAGCCACCTAGATGCCTCTACAGATTAATTTAAAGGAAATTTTCTGTTTGAAGGAATCCCATAGTTGAATTTGACCTCAACTTTTTTGTTAAGAGTGCATATGTGTGTGTGCGCACACATGTATGTGAGTTACAGCAATATTATAAGAACGAGAATGTTTAGAAAAATCTCAATATAGTATTTATTGAAATAATTTTTATTCTAGAGCTAAAGACAGAAAATAAATGTTGGCTTTAAGCTACATGCGGAAGTAAATACTTTTCTTGTTTTGAACACTTGTAATTGACAAATGGTACTAGTCATTTATAGCATGGTATAGGTCTGGTCAAGGTCACTTGATTTCTTGCTAATGAAGCGTTATCAGGAAGTTTACCCCTTAATTAGGAAAAATACACTTCCATTAATAAACATTCAATAAAGACTTAACTGTATATAAGGTACATATTCATTAATGGTAAGTGGGTTCTTGAAGTTATCAGATTCTCTTACTGTGTTAGCCTACTCCATTCACTCTTCTAGAGGACTGTATAATACTTTGTCTTCTACACACTCAGCACCTCTGTCTGTACCTTCACTCTCAGATGAAGGCCTTGCTTCCTATTCACTGTTATAAATGAGGCAATCAACAAAGAATTTTTACAGACACACTACCACATTTATCTGCCTACCAGTATTTGCTCCCACATAATCTGCCTTCTTGCAGGTTCTCTCCCACAGCACTGATGATATTTCAACTGTTATATTTTAGTGGAATACAAGGTAGAAATATGTAAATGTAATTTGTTAGGGAATAAAAATATTCTTTTAGACCTAAAACTTACACTTTTAGTTGTTTAGCATTGGGAAATAATCAGGGTTGCAGGTAAAGATGAATGTAAAGTATGTTTACCAGAATAGTAAAAAATTAGAAGCAATATACCTTCCCAAAGATAGAATAAATAGAATAAAACAAATATATCTAAAAACCAATAAACTAATTTTTTAAACTATTTTTTTTCAAAAAATGATTGACAAGGTAAAAGTAGATGATCCTATGTGAGAGAAAACAAAAACTGTGCATAGTACATCATACAATTTTGTATATATGCGTAGAAAAGACCAGAAAAGTCCGTGAACCATATTAAAAGGTTGTTCCAGTGGGCATGGAGATGAAACGTGTGCTATATAGCAAATCCTTTGAATATATTAGCTGGAAAGAGAAAAGTTCTTGATGGGAATTTAGCATAGAAAATGAACATTGAATGAACAATAGTCGAAGCCATTTCTACAGTGTGATTCAATTGTACTTGAAACATCTGTCGCCATGACACATTTCTCTTGCCAGCCACATTCAGGCCACCAAGACCCACAGAATTTACTGCTAAAATATATCACGAATCATTTAATTTTTACCATCTCTACTGGTATCCTTCCAGAGTAAGACCCCATAATGTCAGCCTGCATCATTGCTTTAGCTTCTAGCAGGTTCTTCCCACTTGTGCTCTGGAAGAAATGATAACTTGAGAGGCTATATTGCGTAGTGTTTGAAGCATGGACCCCATGGATGGGTGACCTGATTATAAATCCCAGCATGGCTACTTACTGGCTGTGAGACTGGGGTGGGGCGGAGGGGGAGGCGTGGAGAGGGGCAAGTTACTTGACTTCTGTTTTCTTCCATTTTCCCATTGATAACAATTGGGAATATTAATACCTATCTTATAAGGTTATTATGAGGATTAAATGAATATCTGGCATAAAGTGAGTGCTATTATCTACCAACTATTTGTCAAGACCTACATTAGATTATACCTTTTATTCTTTAAAACCACTCAAAGACTTCGCATTACACTTTGAATTAAACCCCCTATGATCACCTGCATCAGCACCAACTCTGGGCAATTTCTGTCTCCTCACTATTTCCATGAAAACACCAATCCATTCTGTCACAGAGCCTTTGCACATGCTATTCCCTCTGCCTGGAACATGCTCAGGTGACTCCCCCCATGGTTGCTTCTTGTACTACAGGTCTCAGCTTCTGCCGCCTACTCTGAGAGCCCTTCCCTCACTTCTGCCTATCTAAAGGACACTTCCTGCTATTCTTTTTTCAGTCTCTATAGCTTACTGTTTCTGTAATAGACCTTATCACAATTTGAGCTTTTTCTGTGTTTGCTAATCCTTACCCCTCTATTTGACTACAAGAATTTAAATTGTCTGAGGCAAACATAATGTCTGTCCTGGTTACATTTGTTTCCCCTAATATCTATCAGGGGGTCTTGTGTGTAGTACTAGGCTCATGAATAAATATTGATGCGTGGATGGATGGATGGATGGATATAATTATTATATTATAGTCAAGAGATTGCATTTCTAGAAGGGCTGACTTCATATTTGCAAGGTCTGTATGTCACTAAAGAGATACAGAAAGTTAAATTATTAACACTTATCATTTTGGCGCTGGTACATAGGGCCTTAAATATACTTGTTAGAACACAAATGCATTTTGAAAGAAGTAGAGGGCTTGAGAGTGAAGAGGGGAGTGATGGGGGGACTCTAGACCTGAAGATGTGTAAGTCCAGGGGTGGCCTAAGTGGAAACTGTGTTGTTGAGATTCAGGATGGTCTGGCGTGAGGTTTCAGAGAGTTGATAGTTGAGGCATTCAAGAGGAAGTATCACATCAACATTTCACAAAGAACCATAAGTAAAGCAACTTCCTTAGCATCTTACTTCTTAACTTTAGAGAATGTTGATTAGGGTCCTGTACATGCAATGCCAAAATAAGTGGATGAAAGATTTTTTTAAGGAGTCAAATTAGTTATTTGATGTCCTGAAATAAAAATAAATCTTTTCTTCTTTCAATTTAGCTTGTTTTTAAAGTGGAAGTTAGTGAAACCTGAGTGTGTGTATATATGAGTATGTGTACATCTTTGCAATCTTTTTTTTTTTCTATACTGGAAAACCCTACATGTGGAAAAGATGTTTTCATGTATTGCTTCTGATCATAAAATTGTAAAGGCATGGAGTTTTCAAGCAAGTGATGTTTCCTTTCTCTTACCAGGAGGTGTCACTACAGCTCACTCAAACTTACTAGTGCATTCTGCAGGGTTAAAGTAGTCCCTGCATTTTATCAGAATGTCAGTACTCACTCACTAGGTTTTCTACTGAGTTCTTAAAGGAAATCTGATGGAAAAAAAAGCTTTCCCAGGTGCCTCATCTCCAAACCAATGCTGTTATCATGATTTAGCTGAAAGCTTAAAGATTTGTTTACTATTTTGGAAACAAAGAGTATTCTTTTTTTAAAAAAATTTATTTATTTGAGAGAGAGAACAAGGTGAGGGGAGAAGGGGAAGAGGGAGGGCAGACAGGGAGAGGGAGGAGCCAAAGGGGAGGGAGAAACAGATTCCCCACTGAGCAGGGAGCCCAACATGGGGTTTAATCCCAGGACTGTGGGATCATGACCTGAACCAAAGGCAGATGCTTAACTGACTGAGACACCCAGGAGCCCCAATAAGCAGCATTCTTACCTTCCTTTCAATGCTGGGGGGGGGGGCAATTGCACAATAACAACAATAAAGAACAAGATAAAGGAAGAGAAACAGACATAGAGGAACCTGAAAAGAAGAGTGAAACAGAAGTGTTTCCAATGATAACATACCTCTTGGAGCTCCCTAAACCCACTCTTCTCCCACTGTCTGATCTCATGTGTGTTGTCTTTCCTTGCCCCTTCTCTGCCCAGAGAAATTCAGCTTGCTCTGCCAGAGCTGTTATAATTAAAACAAAACAACTCTCTGGTATTGAGCTAATACACTATCCAAGCTTTTGGACACATATCATTTCTACCTCCTCTGAAATACCATTTATAAGACCATTATACAATAAGTATCATTAGAAAGAAATTTCTAGGTCAGGAAAACAAAAATTGGAAGGATAGGATGATTTGTATTTGTAGATAGGATTTGACCACAGGCTCATCAGATTTCAAAAGCACTCCCTTGTTCTTTCCATGATGCCCCTGAGGAGTTCCTCTCACTGGATACTTTCCTAATATCCCCAACTGATTTAGGGATCCCTTCTGCTTGTCCCACAACATCTGGTGCTCACCCCCTGTGAATGCTCATCATGACTGGACCATGACCTTCTTCCTTTTTTTCTCCCTCTTCACCCAGAACATGGGTATGCTGTCTCGTCTGTAGAATAGAACATGAGACACCCAGTGTTGCTGTTAATGGATGGGTGACCAGGAGAAAAGGTGCATCCAAAAATGGGGCTCCATGGTCAGTGAGGGCATGGAGGAGGAAAGCATGGAAGGCAAGGACTGTCGGACTGCTGACCTTCGCCCACTGCACTTGGCCTCACTTGTTCCTCAAGCAGCTGAACAATGAAGAGGAAGTCCCAATATTTTTGGGAGGGGGAAGAACCCAGTTAAGTGCTCAAGAAGAAGGGAATATTCAACACAGCCCTCCCCTTGTAGCTCCCTTTAAACTGGAGCAAAGACAGGCATCTGAGGAGCTGTGTTTTCTACTGACCTCCAGGTGGCAGCATGGCCCAGCTGTCAGAGACCGCCCCCCCCTCAGTTCCTGGATACCCTTAATGCTACAGGACTCAGGATTGTTCTCAGGGCATTTAGTGCCCAGGGAATGATGAATGCTGCTGCCCGCTCACTGCACCCTGAGGGTAATTGAGCCTGGAATATTTTGGAGGCCGCAGAGAGACTTCCTGAGCGTCTGATAGGAGGGACTGAAAACACTTTGGACATTATATCCCTTCGGAGACCTCCTCGAGGTTTTTTTGTTGTGCCCAGAATGCAATCTTTGACGTTTTAAGGGGGGGAAAAGGACCATATCACCACCTCCAAAATATGGGAAATTGAACAGTCTTAATGCTTTTTCAGATGTTGGTTTGTTGTGCATTCCATGTTCTTTTTTCTTTCTTTGGTTCTGAAATAATATTCCTTTCCACCTGACTTAGAGCAAATCCTCCGGAAGGTAGCTTATGTTAATTGACTGAGTATTTTGAAAGAGCGCAGGCAGAGCTATGTATAATGTCTTCATTTAAATAAGCTCTGAGTCCTTTTATATTGTAAGCTGAGGTATTTAAAAGTAAGATGATTGGAAATTTCTAAAGTTGCACACAATTCAAGAGAATGTGAAACATGTTAGAATAAGTGACTCAGAGGTACAGCGTCCATTTATTCTAAATATACATGTAATATCAATTATAGAAGACAGCCAACAAAAGATCTTAAGCTTGTCGGGTTGGGTTTGTGTGACTGCTTCTTTTCATTAGAATTTTTAGTAACTGGGAAAAATGCCAGATTCTAAATGCTAGAAAACGGTGTCTTGAATCGGATAGGATATACTGGTAGATCTTAACACTGTTCAGGAAAAAAAAAATCACTTAAGGATTCAGAAAATGTTTGTTCATCTGTGCATTCAAACGGGAAATCTGAACCTCCACCTTTCTGTAGTTTGGATTTCCATACCTCTGATGGTTGGATGTAGGCAGTGACTTGTAGCTTCTTCAGTGAATTCTTCAATATCGCTTTGGTATTTTTTAGAACAATTGTTCTTTCCCCCGCGCCTGTGAGGTTTTACTCTCCGTCGCAGAGGATTCTGTCATGGTAGACCATGACCAAAGTTGTATTCTGCGTGGGAAATTATCCTCTAGATATTGAGAGCGCTAGACTTAACTGGTTTTCCATGTCTTGACACTTTTTTAGCACGCAGCAAATTCTGTCTCTTTAATTTTTTTTTTTTTGGGGGGGGGATAGGGTAGAAAATTAGAAGGATGAGGAGGATGGCCCCTCAAATTCTAGTTTTAGGTTAGAGGGCAGGTGTCATACAGACTGCTGATCTGTCTTCTTTTGTTTGGTTATATTTACCTCAGAGGCTGACCTTGCAATAGTTTCTTTTTGTGATGAGGACTTAGGCTAGGGGTTAGGGAGTGCAGCTGGGGCATTAATTGAGATAGGTCCACAATGGTTAGTCATGGTCTCGGATTTAAGTCTAACAATAACAACAAAATTAGTAGGAAAAAATCCCAGCATAGCCTAAAATCCTGCTTGATGATCCATGACTCACTTTTCCCAGACTAGGACTTTCTATTTCCTTGGCTGCTTTGGGCAGCTTATCAAAAGGGTCTTGATTTGATCTCTTGATATAAGGATCTGAATTTCCATGCTGCCTTTAATTAGTACACTGCTTAATATATAAATATAGTGTTTCAACTATTATTCATATTTCCTATATTTTTTTTCAGATTAGAGTACAATTTTTACTATCAGTATTTAATTCATACCTGTAAAGGAACAATTTGGGGATGTATTTAAATCTTTGCTTTGCTGAGTCAAGAGTCCATTGCCCTGTAAGTAACAGAACAGCTGTGGTCCTACATTAAACAAAGGGCTCACTGATCAACTTTGCATTTCAAAGCTTAACTTCTTGACTTCTTTGCTTTAGCACAATAATGTTCTTGAAAATCAGGTATTGAGGAAAAGGGATTTTGTAAATCCATTAGTTCTTAGTAAATCAAATCCATTAACTCCCAACAGATCAAGAAACAGGAATAGTAGAATAGATCCGGGAGTTTTAGTGCGGTCCCAGGGGTAGAACAAACTAAAGATGAGACAGAGAAAATGGAAAACCTGTTCCTTTGGCCCTAAGGAACTATGGTGGGAAAAACAGTTACAGAATTAGGGAATGAAGTGGTGGGTAGGGTATTTAAGATCCTGACTCTTGACAAGGAGAAATGGTTGTGCCTATGGACAATGAAGGGCACCTGCAGGTTCTTCCAAAAGAGTAGGTGGGACATTCAACTTTCAGTAGTCACCCAGAGGGCTTATATTTAGCAGGTCTGCGATGGCATGCTTACATCGTTTGTTTATAGTCAGCGTGCCTTCTGATATTTTTATTGAATGGGCATTTATTTTGATTGGTTCCTGCTATGACACACTCGTAGTTAACTATTTTGAATTTCCTACAGGATTACCCACATAGGGAGCAAACTGGTCCTCTTTATTTCTGGGACCTGAGGGCATCTGAAGTTGAAGCATCTAAAGCATGGATTGAGACTCCTTCTATTCACTGTCATAAACCCATGGTCAATCGAGGAATTCGCTCAGGGAAGAAATGGAGAAGAGGAAGAAATATGAAAGACAGAGCATGTATGATAAAAAAGACTATATCCTCCAGAAAATGACTATATAAGTAGCTCTACAAGTGAGTTAACTTTGAATAGACCCAATACTTAAATTTATGGAGACTGCTCAAGCTAGAAAAAATTTAAAATATTGTGAATTATTAAGTTCAAGTGAGCAATTTAAAGAAGAATCACATAAGAAAAATAAACTATATGTTCTTTTCACATCTCATTATAGGATGAGTAAATCCCCCCCTACCACCTACATACTCCTGCTGAGTTCTCTACAGCAGCAATAGCTTTGGAACTCTGGCCCAAGCTGACTTCTGATTTCTTTAGTTTGTTCCTTTTGCCTCTCATACATTTACAGAAATGTATAGGGAGTCACATATTGCTTTAGATAGACTCCTTCTTTAAGTGTGTGTCTTACACTAGACTTTCCCAAGTCTAGTTGGTGCCTTTAGCCCCTTTCCTTCTCTATGCGTCCTTCCTTCAATTGCATAAATCTGAGTGGATCTATTTCCAAAGCTAGTAAAAAACCGGTTTCTTTGGATTTGTCTCTTACCTTTACGATATTCTTCTCCCGTTTTAAGAATGTGGATCCCGTTGTGGTGAAGGTTCTGTTGTTTCCTTTAGATAGTGATGTCAGACAGAGAGATAAGTGGGAAGAACAGTTCCTTGGATCCCATCTTTTTCATTCTCTGAAACTCCTAATTTGAAGGGGTCCCATGTTGCCTGATTCCAAGGTGAACCTTTAACACTGTCGGTGTACAAAGCAGGGACTTGGATTCTCACAGTTTGATGAGATAGTTTTTATTTTCTTTCATTTGGGGGAAGGTGAAAAGTATTAATAAATTAATAAGCAAGAGAGCCAATATTCAAAATTTTTCCCCTAAATCTAGAGCCCAGACTTTAATTCTACATGGCACCAATATTTTTATAAAATTTTGGTAGCAAACAATAATAAAAATACATGGTGATGGAAAGAAGGCAGCTCTGTATGTCAGTATGTTTTGTGCCTCTCTGAAACCTCTATGTGACAAGATTCTACTGGTATAATGTGAAGACCCTTCCTGGGAAGGAACTTTCTCTAGAAGCGTCATTCTGAAGACTAAAGAAGTAAAAAGGAGAGGTGGAAAAGAAGAACTCTAACCTCTTAGACATTTTCCCTTTATTGGTTTTGCATCTGTGGAGGGTATTTGGCCTCTAAGACCATTGAAAGTTTCCATCTGCAAGTGCAATTGTTTATTTGTTTCTGTCTCTTTATTTCTAACCTTTCTATGAAACTATTTGAAGTACTGAACCTTTTAGGGTAGTACAGCGGGCCTATTGACTAATGAAGAGGTTTATATTAAGATGGGGAAGAAATCGGGATGCTTGGGTGGGTCAGTCAGTTAAGCATCTGCCTTGAGCTCAGGTCATGATCCCAGGGTTCTGGGATCGAGTCCTACATTGGGCTCCCCGATCCACGGGGAGCTTGCTTCTCCCTTCGCCTCTCCCTGCTGCTCCCCTGCTCTCTCTCTCTCTCTGACAAATAAATAAATAAAAACTTTAAATACATAAAAAAATTGGGAAGAAACCTATGAAAACAGATTGTTTCAGCTGCTTTCGTTACCACCCATGAGTTACACCACCTGAAGAACTCTCCTATTTCTGTGAATTAAAAGTCTTGGTGGGCAGTTTAACTTTTATGGTAAACAAGGCAAAGCTTGAGTCACTGACGATTCTGTACCTGAGGAAGAGTGTGTGTGTATGTGCCTCATTCAAAATGATAGAGAATGCCAGCATTACTGTGTTACTTGCAGAATGTTTTTGAACAAACATATAAATACCTGAGTGTATGTGTGCGACATTTTAGCGATTCCTTCAAGAAAACGTTTCAATGTGGAAACGTAATTGCAAAAGAGTTTTAAAGGTGTATTTTCCCTAACCGGATTCACATTGTGTGAACTCCACCCTGGTAAAACATTCCTTAAATATTTATTTTCCATAAAAACTTCTTAAACTAAAGTGGATCTCTTTTCTCTCATGCCTTCGCAGAAGGAAAGAATGAGTTTATTCTATTTTCTTGTATGTGTAAGCTATTAAGATATCTAATGAAAGTAGTTACCTTTTATTAAATCGATGTTAGATGCCTTGCACTCTGGTAGGTTAACCTCATTTTGTGCTCATTATGAAAGTTCATATTATTAATACTATTTGACAGAGAAAACTGAGGCATGGAGAGTTTCAAATGGTGTGGTCAATCTTCAGCTGGTTGGGGGTGAAACTGTGGCCAACCTCAGAGACCAGGCTCTTCATTACCATGGTTTATTGCCTCCTGAATCGGGGAAAAGTGCTCAGTAATCTTGAAAGCAAGACTCCTCAAGGAAGGAGCATGCAGAAGGTTTTCTATGTACTTAAGTTGCCATAGGATAAGGGAAAGACCATTGGAATGATTTGGAGGACCCAAGTTTATTATTATTTTTTTTAGATTTATTTATTTGAGAGAGAGAGAGTGCATATGAGCAAAAGGGGTAGAGGGAGAGAGAGAAACTCAGACTCTACAATAAGCACAGGGCTAGATATGGGGCTCGACATGGAGCTCAATCTCAGGACCTTGAGGTCATGACCGTGAGTCAAGTGCTCAACCGAATGTGCCACCCAGGTACCCCTAGAGGATCCAAGTTTTAATCCAGCTCCTCTGCTTCCTCACTGTGTGAAAATCTGATGTACTCACTGTATTGGTTTCTTAGGAAGACTGATTGCATCTCTGAAAAGTGTCTTCAGACTAAAGAGGGGCTGGGAAACAAAAACCAACCAACCGAATTTAAGTGATACTTTTTGTGGGGAGAATTGGCAATCTTTTTCTGGTTGGGATATTATAGGTAATAAAATTCAGGTATCTTTTAGAAACAAAATATTTACTAAAAAGCATAAAACAAGCCTGGAATAAACTCAAACTACTACTTCTAACTTAAAATTCTTAGCATCTTTTTCAGTGTTAACTACTGCTAACTATTTTATTTTAGTGAGTGGTTAAAATAAAGAAAATTTAATTATATACTATTCCCTCCAGCTGAAAATTTCTAGAGTTGAGTCATCAAATTTTCAACCTGGTATTAGGATAAAATCACACAGACTTTGCCATTTTACTTGTGCTGACATTTTCAGGCTGAATTTAAAAAGCATGACAATTTTTTAAATTTTTTTTATTTTTTAAACTGCCCTATAAACATCAAGAGAATACATCTTACTTCTTATGCATTTGTACGTATAAAAAGATGCTTCCTAGAGTTAACTTACAATGCTGTCCCAAAGTTTCCTAGTTTCTATGGTCAACAAATTAACTCTTTTTAAAAAATATTTATTTATTTATTTATTTGTTTGTTTATTTATTTATTTATTTATAAAGATTTTATTTATTTGACAGAGAGAAACACAGCCTGAGAGGGAACACAAGCAGGGGGAGTGAGAGAGGGAGAAGCAGGCTTCCTGCTGAGCAGGGAGCCCGATGTGGGACTCGATCCTGGGTCTCCAGGATCATGACCTGAGCTTAACCAACTGAGCCACCCAGGTGCCCCAACAAATTAATTCTTGATTGTTCTGAAAAAAATTGCCAGAAGAAAATGAAGACTTCAGGGTTTCTTCTTCACCAGAGCTTTGCATGGTCTCTTTGAGAGTACTTAAAGGGAGAGGAGAGGGGAAGAGGCTATGAAGAGGCAATATGGGAGCCATAAGTAAGGTAGTCTCTGTAGAAACAAGAGAAATCTTTTGCTTTGTCCTATCTGTTCAGCAGAAAGCTTGTGTGATTTGCATTTTAGAAGGCTCAATCCTTTTAATTTACTTCTAAACAATTTGTTTCTACATTATGCTGCTTTGTTTGTAGAGAACAATACTTATGCAAGTGTTTTACGAAGTAAAATGAACTAACACTGCACTCTACAAAGAGAATTTCAAAATAAAAAGCATTAAGGATGAATGGCATGTATTACAGAAATCTCTACCATATGTCTGAATAGGTCTGTTGTAAAGCTTATTTATGAAGTTCATAGGCACTAATTTATCTCAAAAAAAGTGATAATGCTTTCAAGACAAAGGGGGGGAAACGGAGTAAATAGAAAAGACACATTAATAATCTTCCCTGTGTCCCTGATTTTGGTCTTTTTTTTTTTTTTTTTTTTTTAGATTACCCATTAAGAGTCACATTAGAAGGGTTAGTTTAATAAAATAGAAATTATTTAGGAGTTTGGCAACTGGAGTAGCTGTTTTGGAGGAAAGAAGAACTTGGTCAAATTACATAATTTTTCTTGAATGAAAAGGGGTGTAAAGCAGACTCTATAAAAATTAAAATAACATGGGTATCATTTACTATAGTGCGTGACATATTTTAAGCCCTTAGTTAATGATGCTTGTTGTTTCGAGGGAGGATTAATGTTGGAAAATAGTTAAATTTGTTGGAATATGGGCCTAGGTCGAATTTTTCAGGTGAAAGCATTTGAACCTATATATATATGGCCTTAGGGATGAAGCAGAAAGAGCAATGAAATCACGATTTATTAAGCTTATTTATTATAACTCACTGTGTTTTGGACAGTGTAGCAGGCACAGAGAGGAAGAGAAGGCCATGTAAGAGGCAGAAGGAGAATATCAAAGTTCATATTTAGCTGATAACATTTCTTGTCAATTCTTTTACAGAAATTTCTGCCTCTACAAATAACATGGGCCACACCTTTAGAAGTAGTTTGCTAATTCGTGGCATAGATTAAAAATTAGTTCTGATAATGAGAGCGGCCCAGTATTTTTTTTTTGAAAGTATGTTATTAAGGAAAAATAATGGCTTATTTTTTATCTTCATATCTGTGTCCATATGCATCCTAGAACATGCTATGATTAAGAAAATGACTACATATGCGGTCACATAGATTTCTTTCTTTGAGAAACCATACCAACGAGGGAAGGTATAACTTAAAATATTTATTTGAGAGGGGGAGAGAGAGAGAGAGAGAGAGAGAGAGAGAGAATGTGTGCATGGTGAGTAGGGGTAGGGGGAGAGAAACTTAAGCAGACTCCACAGTGAGTTTGGAGTCTCACACGGGGCCTATATCCGGACCTGAGATCATGACCTCAGCCGAAACCAAGAGTCTGACGCTTAATTGACGGTGCCACCCGGGCACCCCATCAAGGGAAGGCATAACTTTAGATACCCAGTGTCTGCCATATTATCATCACATAGTTTGTGCCCAGTGAAAGGTTTTTGAGTGAATGAATGAATGAGTGAATGAATCAGTTAAGATGGATGAATGAATATGTGAATCTCCAATTTAAATCCAGAGTTTTTATGAGAGGAATCAGAACACTTATTGAGGACCTTCTGTCATGTACATCATTGTCACTTTGCCAGTTTTGAAATGCATAAAATATTACATCATAAAAATGATCACCATCAAAGATGGTAAAGTTTTGGTAAATATGATGTATGCATTCCTGGCTGGTGGTGTTATCAGTTGATAATCCCTTTTGTAACTTGACCATTTGTACTAAAAGCCACAAATACATTCGTATCCACTGCCTGAGAATGGAAATAAAACATTCTAAACATAAAAAATTATTATAATTAGTATTAGTAGCAAAAAGTTGGGGATAAAATAAAAGTCTATTACAGTAATGATTTAATAGATCATGTTACATCAACACAGTTTAATATTATGAAGCCATTCAAATGATAATTACATAGAAACATCAAGTTCTAGGAGATAATTTTGTGAAAATAGTGAAATAAAAACTACTATGTGTATCATTATTGTCATAATATATAGTATGTACATTTAGATAATATTCATAAATAAAAGTTGTGTCAGGATAATAAGATAAGCGAGTTTGCATTTTAAAAACATTTATGTTACCTTTCAATACACTTGTAAAAATTACCCCATTTTTCTTTTGTCATAAATAGATCCTGTGTTGCCTTTTTATCTGATAATTCAGTGTCGTTATAGGACCTGAGATTCATCATCAGTTGTTTTCAACATCACTATACTGAATTTTTGAGTAGATGACTGGGTTAAATGTGTGTAATATTGATCTCTGACTATATGAAGGTTGTCTTAAAACATAAATCCCTAAAAAGACATTAATTTTCTCATCTAGTATGTTTTCCCTGAGAGTCAGTTTAAGGTAAAAAGTCAAAAGATACAAATATGTATGTCTCTTTGTTAACCTGGAAGCATCACATTATACTAGAAAGGAACTCTTGGCCAACCGTTGGATCTGTTGGATCTGTTGAGTTTACAGGTGGGGGAACTCTGGCAGGTAGATGAAGTGATTTGGACAGGGCTACAATGCCAGTTAATGGCAGAGCCAGAACAAAATGTACATGTTCTGATTCCGCTGAGAATTTTCCATCCATCCCTCATCCAGAATGATCTCCCTATCATTTTAGATGCTGTCATTTTAGTGCTGTCAGGTTCCTTCCAACTTCAGAGCCCATGAAGACTTTTCTCTATCTGCAGCATCACATCTGTATGAAATTCCCATGTAAGGAAAACAGGTGTTTTCAACTTAGCCAGTAATTGCTACTTTGTATACTATCGTACAGAGGTAAATGCATGAGTCTCAGGTAGTCTTGTCTGCATGTATTCTATTTATTGCAACTTCTTGGAATCAGAAGTTATGCTTCTCAGCTCCATGGCATTAATGTGTTCACTTAGCTATAGCATTCTTTTCTGTTTCAGCAGTCTTGCTGTGGTCCCTCTCCCCTCTATTTGTAGGCAGAAATTGTGGTCACACGAGTATTTCTGGGCTGCTTCCACTAGGGTATCTTCCAAAAATCCACAAAGAACAAATTAGTGTTCCTGATTTGCTTCAGAAACAAATAGCAAAGAGCCTCTCCAAAATGCTTTAAAGAAAAAAAGAAAAAACAAATAAGAGAGGAAAAAAATAGCTTCAGGGGAAAACCTACTGCTAGTCTTAAGAGGGGCTCTCGGAGAAGACTTCAAAAAAGATTAAATAGTTCTTGAAGATTGTTTGCCCATTAGCCTGTGGTGGGCCAATTAGGCAGCAGTGGAAGGGGAGATGAGTGGGTAAATTCATCTGAGGGTCCTATGAAGCCAGTCTTGAAAGAATTTTAAAAAAGCTACACTTACTTGATTTAATGAATACAGTGAAATGAGTATAGGTCTCTACAGTGATGTGTAGTTTATCTAAACAGGCGTGGTTTAAACATGGTTTCCTCCTTTGCTCCCATTTGTTTTTGCCTGCCTTAACTCCTTCCTTTGTGTCAGTGTAGTGAATAAGCCCAGTGGTGTGGGAAAATTAGTGATTCTTTTATAATCAGACAAATAGGTGATAAGTAGTCAGAAAACCCTTCTTAGTGTTTTGGAAAACCATTATTTTATTGCCTTTTTTCAATAAGACTCACACAGAAAGCTAAATATTAACTGAGCATCTATTATGACTTAAATGCTAGTTCACGCATGGAAGGTCTAAATCTGAGTAATTCCGTGTCCTTGTCCTCAAGGATTTCATAGTGTGAGAAGAAGAAACAGAAGACTTCTGGGTAACATGCTGATTTAGCCAATATATCTGGCCAGGCTTTGTGTCCTTCCTTTGCTGTTGGCTTCTGTAAACCCAGACAGTGTCTTTGATAAATAAGGCCAAGAGAGAAGAGCTCTAAATCAGTGGCTCCCAAACATGGGTCCTTTGCCTCCAGATTAACCTGTTGTGCTTTTTGAAATTACTCAATCTAGTATGGATCAGGGTACCTTGAAGAGAGAGCTATGATGTCTCTAGGTGATTCTTTTTTTTTTAATGTGCTCCAATTTTATGTATTCTTGCTTATTTATTTCAAGATTTATGAAGTAGATACTCACAGGCAAAATTTAAATATTCTGATGTGCTGATGAGAATATCCTTTTCTTTTCTTTTTTTTTAGTGTTCCAAGATTCATTGCCCATGCACCACACCCAGTGCTCCATGCAATATGTGCCCTCAGTACCCACCACCAGGCTCTCCCATCCTACCACCCACTCCCTCCAAGTCCCTCAGTTTGTTTTTGTGTCCAAAGTCTCTCCTGTTTTGTTTCTCTCCTGGAATTACCCTACTACCCGTTTACTTTCCTTCTACTGTCTTCTGTATTACCCCTTATGCACCATAAGTAAGTGAAACCATGTGATACTTGACTTTCTCTACTTGGCTTATTTCACTCAGCATAATCTCTTCCAATTCAGTCAATGTTGCTACAAAAGTTGGATATTCATTCTTTCTGATGGAGGCATAGTATTCCATTGTATATATGTACCACATCTTCTTTATCCATTCATCTGTTGAAGGGCACCTTGGCTCTTTCCACAGTTTGGCGATTGTGGCCATTGCTGCAATGAACACTGGGGTACATATGGCCCTTCTTTTCACTACATCTGTATCTTTGGGGTAAATGCCCAGTAGTACAATTGCAGGGTCGTAGGGTAGTTCTATTTTTAATTTTTTAAGGAATCTCCACACTGTTTTCCAAAGTGGCTGCACCAACTTGCATTCCCGCCAACAGTGTAAGAGAGTTCCCCTTTCTCCACAGCCTCTCCAACACTTGTTGTTTCCTGACTTGTTTATTTTGGTCATTCTGATTGGTGTAAGGTAGTATCTCAGTGTGGTTTTGATTTGAATTTCCCTGATAGCTAGTGACGCTGAACATTTTCTCATGTGTCTGTTAGCCATTTGTATATCTTCTATGGAGAAGTGCCTCTTCATGTCTCTTGCCCATTTTTTGATGTGTTCATCTTCTTGTTGGATGTTGAGTTTGAGTAGTTCTTTATAGACCTTGGATATCAGCCCTTTGTCTGTAGTGTCATTTGCAAATATCTTCTCCCATTCTGTGGGTTGCCTCTTTGTTTTGTTGACTGTTTCCTTTGCTCTACAGAAGATTTTTATTTTGATGAAGTCCCAGAAGTTCATTTTCACTTTTGTCTCCTTTGCCTTTGGAGACGTGTCTTGAAAGAAGTTGCTGTGGTCGATGTCAAAGAGGTTACTGCCTATGTTCTTTTCCAGGATTTTGATGGATTCCTGCCTCACGTTGAGGTCTTTCATCCATTTCGAGTTTGCCTTTGTGTGTGGTGTAAGCGAATGGTCTAGTTTCAGTCTTCTGTATGTAGCTGTCCAATTTTCCCAGCACCATTTATTGAAGAGACTATCTTTTTTCCACTGGATATTTTTTCCTGCTTTGCAAAGATGATTTGACCATAGATTTGTGGGTCCATATCTGGGCTCTCTACTCTGTTCCATTGGTCTATTTCTCTGTTTTTGTGCCAGTACCATGCTGTCTTGGTAATCATAGCTTTTTAATAAAGCCTGAAGTCAGGTAATGAGATGCCCCCAGCTTTGTTTTTCTTCTTCAGCAATTCCTTAGCGATTCGGGGTCTTTTTTAGTTCCATATAAATTTTAGGATTGTTTGTTCCAACGCTTTGAAGAATGTTGGTGGAATTTTGATCGGAATGGCATTGAAAGAAAGATTGCTCTGGGCAGTATAGACATTTTGACAATGCTTATTCTTCCTATCCATGAGCATGGAATGCTCTTCCATCTTTTTGTGTCTTCAATTTTTTTCATGAGTGTTCTGTAGTTCCTCAAGTACAGATCCTTGACTTCTTTGGTTAGGTTTATTCCTAAGTATCTTATGGTTTTTGATGCTATAGTAGACGGAATCGATTCTCTGATTTCCCTTTCTAAATTTTCATTGTTAGTGTATAAGAATGCAACTGATATCTGTGTGTTTATTTTGTATCCTGCCACATTACTGAGTTGTTGTATTAGTTCTAGTAGTTTGGGGGTAGAGTCTTTTGGGTTTTCCACATAGAGTATTGTGTCATCTGCAAAGAGGGAGAGTTTGACTTCTTCTTTGCCAGTTCGAATACCTTTTATTTCTTTTTGTTGTCTGATTGCTGTTGCTAGGACTTCTAACACTGTGTTGAACAGTGGTGGTGAGAGTGGGCATCCTTGTCTTGTTCCTGATCTCAATGGGAAGGCTGTCAGTTTTACCCCATTGAGAATGATATTCTTGTAGATAGATTTTATGAGGTTGAGGAATGTTCCCTCTAGCCCTATACTTTGAAGAGTTTTGATCAGGAACAGATGTTGTATTTTGTCAAATGCATCAATTGAGAGTACCATGTGGTTCTTCTCTCTTCTCTTATTGATTTGTTCTATCACGTTGATTGATTTGTGAGTGTTGAACCACCCTTGCATCCCTGGGATAAAACCCACCTGGTCATGGTGGATAATCTTTTTAATGTAGTGTTGGATCCTGTTGGCAAGGATCTTGTTGAGAATCTTGGCATCCATATTCATTAGCGATATTGGTCTGAAGTTCTCCTTTTTGATGGGGTCTTTGTCTGGTTTGGGGATTAGAGTAATGCTGGCTTCATAGAAAGAGTCTGGAAGTTTTCCTTCCATTTCTATTTTTTGAAAGAGCTTCAGGAGAATAGGTGTTATTTCTTCTTTGAATGTTTGGTAGAATTCCCCAGGGAATCTGTCTGGTCCTGGACTCTTGTTTTTGGGGACGTTTTTGATCACTGCTTGAATCTCATTACTAGATATAGGTCTATTCAAATTGTCAATGTCTTCCTGTTTCAGTCTTGGAAGTTTATAGGTTTCTAGGAATGTATCCATCTCTTCTAGGTTGTTATACTTATGGCATATAATTGTTGATAGTAATTTCTGATGATTGTTTCCATTTCCTTGGTGTTAGTTGTGATCTCTCCCCTTTCATTCATAATTTTATTGATTTGGGTCTTCTCCCTTTTCTTTTGGGTTAGTTTGGCCAATGGTTTATCCATCTTATTGATTCTTTCAAAAAACCAGCTTCTAGTTTCATTGATGCGTTCTACTGTATCTCTAGTTTCTGATTCATTCATCTCTGCTCTAATACTAATTATTTCCCATTTTGTGTGAGGGGTGGGTTTAATTTTTTGTTGATTTTCCAGTTCTTTAAGGTGTAATGAGAGTTGGTGTATTCGGGATTTTTTAATTTTTTTGAGTGAGGCTTGGATGGCTATGAATTTCCCCCTTAGGACGGTCTTTGCTGTATCCCATAGGTTTTGGATCGATGTATCTTCATTCTCATTGGTTTCCATGAAGTGTTTCAGTTCTTCCTTGATTTCCTGGTTGATCCACAGATTCTTGAGCAGGATCGTCTTTAGCTTCCAAGTATTTGATTTTCTTCTGAACTTTTTGTTGTGGTTGAGTTCTAGTTTCACGGCATTGTGGTCAGAGAATATGCAGGGAATAATCTCAATCTTCTGGTATCGGTTGAGCCCTGATTTGTGACCTAGTATGTGGTCTATTCTGGAGAAAGTTCCATGTGTACTTGAGAAGAATGAGTATTCTGCTGTTTTAGGGTGGAATGTTCAGATCCATCTGGTCCAATGTGTCATTTAAGGCTCTTGATTCTTTGCTGATTTACTGTTTAGATGATCTGTCCATTGCTGAGAGTGGTGTGTTAAGATCTCCTTACAATTAATGTATTTGTATCAATATGATTCTTTATTTTGCTTAACAGTTGGCTTATGTAGTTGGCTGCTCCCATGTTGGGGGCATAAATATTTACAATTGTTAGATCTTCTTGGCATATATACTCTTTGAGAATGATGTAGTGTCCTTCTGTGTCTCTGACTACAGTCTTTAGATTAAAATCCAGTGTGTCTGATATGAGAATCACTGCCCCGGCTTTCTTTTGGGGTCCATTGGCATGAAAGATGGTCCTCCATCTCCTCACTTTCAATCTGGAAGTGTCTTTAGATTCAAAATGTGTCTCTTGTAAACAGCATATGGATGGGTCCTGTCATTTTATCCAGTCTGCAACCCTGTGCCTTTTTATTGGAGCATTTAGGCCATTCACATTGAGAGTGATTATTGATAGATACGTTTGTAATGACATTATTTTGCCTGTGAAGTTCATGTTTCTATAGATTACCTCTGTAAATTTATGTTCTGTGTCACTCTTGTGTTTATTTCTCTTTTATAGAACCCCTCTCGGTATTTCTTGTAGTGCTGGCTTGGTGGTTGCATAATCTTCTAGACTTTGGCAGTCCTGAAAGCTCTTTATTTCTCCTTCCATTCTGAAAGTCAACTTTGCTGGATACATTATCCTTGGTTGCATATTTTTGTCATGTAATTTCCTGAATATGTCTTTCCAGCCCTTTCTGGCTTGCCAGGTTTCTGTGGAAAGGTATGACATTATTCTGATGGTCCTCCCTCTATAGGTAAGGGATCGCTTCCCCCTAGTTGCCCTTAACACATATTCTTTGGTTTTATGATTCGAGAATTTTACTATTATGTGCCTGGAGGGTTTTCTGGCCTCATTGATCCCAGGGGGTGTCCTCTCTGCTTCTAGGACATGAACATTTGTTTCATTACCCAGATTTGGGAAATTTTCATCCATGGTTTGTTCAACAATATCTTCTAGGCTTCTCTCTCAACTCCTTCGGGGATTCCAATAATTCTGATATTGGAGTGGTTCATGGCATCATTTATTTCCCTTATTCTGTTTTCTTGGGATTTTAGTTGTTTGCTCCAAGACTTCTCTTGCTCCTCCTTCTTAATCCATCTGTCTTCTAAATCACGATACAATCTTCAGCTTCACTTACTCTAGCTGTTAGCATATTTAAGTTAGATTGCATCTCATTAATAGCCTTTCTAACCTCAGCTTTCACTTCTGTTATTAGGGCTTTCATTTTGAGACTAATGTTCTTTTCCAAATTAGCCATTGCTTGGACGATTGCTGCCCTGAATTCCATTTCTGTCATATTGTTTATGTTCATTTCCAGTAATTCTGTGACAGGGGTTGCAGTCTCTGAGTTTTTCTTCTGTTGGTTGTTCTCCTCTGAGTCATTGTGGCGAGGAGTGGTTGAGGGGGTGTATAGCTAAATGTATCAGCCACTATCCAGGTGAATTGGTCGCTGGAAGGTTTTGGAGCAATCAGAATTCACCACCGAAAAGGAAGAAGAAAGAAAAATGAAAAAGGGAGAAAGGAAGCAAGAAAAGAAACCCCTGCCAGAGAGGGGCCCAGTGGTAGGATTTATATGGAACAAAACTATTACAGGGTAAAGAAAAGGGCCATCAAGGGTAAATGAAGAGATCAAAAAGTGAAGCCCAACCTGAATGACCCCCAAGACCAGTATTTATATGATACAAAGGCAAAAACAATTACACAGAAACACTGACAGACTATGGTGGGAAGGTGAGGGCAGACACTCCTTGTGGGCAAGGAAAGTATTTCAGATACTCCCGTGTTTGTGTTGTTATTATTGTTGGAGGAGCACACTTTCTAAAGATATAGGGAGATTAGAACTGGTTGTATATAGGGGTAGTATTGAATAGGGATGTGGGATTATCTTGAAGCTTATAACTATATGTATATGTAAAAGAAAAAATAAAGGAAAGAAGAGAGAAGAAAGGGAAAAAACATAAAACAAACAAGCAAATGAGAGGCAACAACAACAAATACAGGAATGTGTTTGAAAAAATTTCAAGGTAAAAAATTGTTATAGAGTGTTGTTTGAGTATCACGTTGTGATAAAAAGTGGGTTAAAAATTAAAAAAACAAAAACCGTGAGAATGAATTTTTAAGTTTAAAGTGGAAACTTTAAAAGTAAAAGTAGAAAAAATTTAAAAAAGCAAATAATGTGAAAAACTATCAAAGTGTACAGCTTTTGGGGCAATTAATAAATTGCCTTTCCCCCCTGATGTTGGGGTTTTACAGTTTGGGTGCTGTCCTCCTGAACTTCTGGCTTGCGTTCTGGGGGCAGGGCCTGCCGCGCTGTTTTCAGTCCCTTCTAACTGGTTTGCATCTCTCCGCCCCCTTCCTAGGGACTGGAGTCTGTTGTAACCAGGTTGTCAGGGTTCAGTTCTCTGGGGTGGGGGGTTCTTTTACGGCCTTTTTCAGCTGTTGAGGAAGCCAGTTCGGAGCAAGATGTCTGCGGCCAGACCTCCTTCCCAAAGAGAGCCCCTATTAGCAACCCTCTGGACGATGGGGGGCCCCACAGTCTCTCTGTATCCTCTCCCTTGGCCGCCTGTCTCAGTCGGGCGGGTGCAGTTGCTGGTTTGATTTCTGTCCAAAGCCCCCGCTTGTCGTTTCACTCCCCCACCACGAAACCGCAACTGATTTTGGGTCTCGCAACCTTGTCTCTGCCCAGGGAGTCTGTATGACCCCCACGTAGGAGGGACTGAGGTCCCGTGGCCCTGCACATCCCGCGCAAGTCTGCAAAATCGCCTTCCCTGGGGGGTCCGTGCCTGGTCCATGGGGTGGAGAGAAGCAGGAGAGAAAAGCAGCGGAGGAAAGAAAGGGAGGAAAAAAAAAAGCGGAAAAATAGACTCCGAATTGCCGGCTCTGCCAGGTTCCCTCGTGCGGCACCGGGAGCAATTTCTCTGTGCCCATCCCCTTTTCCCTGGCTGCAGCGGCAGAAAAATAGACTCTGGGCCGCAGGCTCCGCCGGGTTCCCAGCTTGGCACTGGGCACAGTTTCTCTGCAGGTCTATATCCCCGATTTCCCGGCTGTCCCTCAGACACTCCGTTTCTCTTTGCTTTGAATCAGACCATAATCTGCTGTTGTTCCCCAAACACAGAGCTCTTTCCTGCTGGGGTATTGCCTTCCAATGGGTTGCCTCTGGGGGATTCCTCCCCTGCACCCCTTGTCTTTGGGTAACCCTCCGATCGCTCTTCTCTCTACCTCTTTGCCGATGCTCCTTGTTCCCTTCGGTGATCCAGAAGTGCGAAATACCACATTTCAGGCTGATTTCTTGGGTGCTCACAGTGTTACTATAGTGTTTTTTGCAGGAATTGAGCTCACTTCAGGGGATTCCCCGAAATGCAGTCACCTGGCCTTCCGCCATCTTCCCGATCCCCTCTCTAGGTGATTCTGATACCTCATCTACATCATCAGGTTTAGAAGTCAAGGATGGAGGAATCAGTAATGAACAAGAGGGAGTGATTATGGAAATGGATGAAATAAATAACCACCAGCAGACATATATGAGCGATGTACATAATGGGTAAAGACTATCAGCTGTGGAACCAGGTTATCTGGGTTTAAATCCTATCACTGCTACTGAGAGCTGTGAGGTTTTGGATGAGTTTAAAATTCTAGCTGGTCTTTAGTTTCCATATTTGCAAAATGAGAAAAATAATTTTTACCTACTATAGGGCATTAATGCAGGTATTAAAAGAGTAAACCTATTAAAAGCACTTAGAATAGTACTGGAGATGTAGAAAAACATCCAGTAAGTGTTACTATAATTACTAGTCCTCCTCCTCCTCATTATTATTATCATTATCCTAAGGAACTTTATGCTGAGAGTCTTAGAAAAATACAAATGAGGGGTAGAAAACTCATGTTTTCTGTGCAGAGTAGATGGGTGCTATTTACAGCCACTACACTCACTATTACACTATATTGCTATAAATTCTATTGCTTTCTGTTTCTTCAGTTCAAAGATCTTAGGATCCATAGAAATTATACAGCATGGAAGAAACATTGAAAAATATTTGCATCTTGAATTGTTTATTTCTCATCATAGTCTTAGGTGGGTCCCCAAATAATATTCGTGCTTAATTATATTTGAACCAATTAATCATCTTTTTCCTCATCACTGGGCAGAAGTTGATGTGGGCTGTTTGGAAGTACTCTGGCATCACGTTCAAAATGGGTTCTTATTCCAGGACTGCTCCTGACCACCAGAGTAGCTTGGGCAGATTATGTAGTATTTCTGGGCTTAATATTTTTGTTTGCAAATGAGATGGGGTTGATCTCTAGGGATGACTAAAGAGCACCCCTCTCTTCCCCCATGGTTTGTCTCCATCTGTCTCTTGTCCAAATTTGAGTCTCAGTAAGACAAGAATATCCAATAATAGTCGGTGTCTTTGGCCCGAGTTGAGGATGCTGATTGGGCCATAGACCTCACTTATAGATCTTTCCTTTTAATCCTATTTCTCTTTGAGAAACTCACTGTTCCTAGGTTGCTGGGTCCACAACCATTCTCTTATTCTGAACAGGTAGAGTTATCTAGTGTTTCCCAAAGTATCCTTTATATGGAATATTAATTCAGTGAAATATGCATAAGTACACGAGGGAAATATTTCCATGGTAAAAAGATGGAGAAATAATATGTAAAGCAAATGTAGATCAGCTCATTTTTTGACTACTCAGAGTATGGAATATGTAAATGTACGCTGTGAATTACCAGTAAGAAAATGCAGTACAAAATGCTTCCAAAATGTTTTGATCATGGAATCCTAACTTTTTGTGAAATGTCCCATGGGTAAGTGTTCCATGGATGTGCAGTTCACCCTTGAACAATGTAGGTGTTAGGGTCACCAATGTCTCCCATAGTAAAAATCATGAATAACTTTTGACTCCCCCAAAACCTTATTAATAGGTTACTGTTGACTGGAACCTTTACTGATAACATAAAAACTCAACACATATTTTTGTATGTCATATTATTATATACTGTATTCTTGCAGTAAAGTAAGCTAGAGAAAAGAAATGTTATCAAGCAAATCAGAGGGAAGAGAAAATACATTTAGAGTACTGTACTATATTTATTGAGAAAAATTAGAGTTCACACCTGTGTTTTTCAAAGGTCAACTGTACTTTTACAAATGCAAGAAGAGTATTTACCAGTTTTTGCCTCTGCATAAGTGTTAACTGTATAATAAGCCTCATTTTCTAAAGTTCTATGAAGAAAAGTGACTTACCTGAAGACACATTCATGGAAATGGCAAGTTTGAAAACTTTATATATGTACACTCCCACTACACTATAACACATTCTATTCTTTCAGTTTGAATATCTCAGGAACAGTATAAGTTTTCTCAATATTTCATTTAAGAATGGATACAAATGTTGAATGTGAGGAAGAATCCTAACCCAAATTATTTCTTGTTTCTTCTTGCTGATCCAGGCCTGTTTTGCTGGTCCCCACCAATGCTTATATGCCAAAAAAAATTTTTTTTTTTAATTTGAGAGACAGTGAGTAAGGGAGAGAGAGAGAGAGAGTGAGCATGAGTGAAGCAAGGCAGGGGAGAGGCAGAGGGAGAAGCAGACTCCCTGCTGAGCAGAGAGCCCAATGTTGGGGCTCGATCCCAGAACCCTGGGATCATGATCTGAGCCGAAGGTAGACTGAGTCATCTAGATGCTCCAGGGCTTAACTTTCTGACATCCAGTTTCTAAAAGCCTCCAATCCTGATGTAGTCTTTTTGTATAAAAGGGAAGAGATTGAAATTGTTACACATACTTAATTCACTGGGCCAAAGAGGTAATTGCCAAGGGCCCAGCAGGCCCTTAAAGTGGAATGGCTGGAAGTTTTTGTTCCATTGTGAATGTTAGGTTTTTGTCCTGGGTGAAAGAAAATAGACTACGCTTCCTTTCTTTGGGGTAAGGAACCTGAGATTACATGTCTGCTTGTGATAAGTGTCCCATTTCTGGAAAGGTGTTAGATCTCTTCTCTCATGACCTAACCTTTATGTTTCAAACTTTAAAAATTTTTGAATATAGTTAGCTTCTTAAATTCTATAACATTTTCTTAAAATAAAGGGAGATATTGATAGCTTTTATTATGTCCAGACTATTTAGTGGAACCTTGAATAGATTCAAAATAAAAGTTCTTCCAAGCCAGAATTTCTTCTTTCTGCATATTTCCATTTTAATCTGCAGCCAGGGGAACATACAAATGGAGGTGGAGCTTGGGAGAGTCATCATAAATAAATGGAGGATATTATGTGACCGCCTTGTTTTTGTTTTTTTTGTTTTTTTTGTTTTTTTGAAGATATAAGCGGTGCCTTTTTTTTTTGAAGGATGGACATTTTTTTTTTTTTTTACGATTTTTTTATTTATATGACAGAGAGAAACACAGCCAGAGAGGGAACACAAGCAGGGGGAGTGAGAGAGGGAGAAGCAGGCTTCCCGCAGAGCAGGGAGCCCGATGTGGGACTCGATCCTGGGTCTCTGGGATCATGACCTGAGCCCGAAGGCAGTCGCCTAATCAACTGAGCCACCCAGGCGCCCCAGGATGGACATTTTTTTAAGGATGATCAGTTGGTATTTCTTTGACCAAATTGTTATGTACCCAAACCAGTATTCCTCTTTTATTTTAGAAGGCATCTCTTAAAAATCCGACCATTTGGCAATGTGAATTTTGCAGAGAAACTGATAGACCAGTTACACTTTCATCAATAATATGAAAGATCATTTATAAAATAACATACACTGTGTGTGTGTGTTTTTTAATAGAAGTAGGAAAGCAAGAGGATTATAATGTCAATGCCCATATAACTCCTGGTGATAGTTTTCAAAAGTAATACCTGTACATGATTAGAAAAATTTAAATTCTACTTAAATAAAAATAAGATACAAATGTCATCCTACCCTCCGTAGACGTGACTACTACTAAGAGATTTTTGGGTGTGATGCCTAATGATAATGATAATAATAATAGCCTACCAGCATTCATCCATCACTCTCCCTTTCTTGTCTATCAGTTTGACAATCATTCAAATTTTCAGGTTGCTTAAGAAAAATCATAGCATGCTTACACTGGGACACCTGACTGTTTTCACATAACTATATATCTTGGATCTTTTTTCATTCTAATAATTACAGACTTTCTTCATTCTCTTTAATAGCTACACAATATTCTGCCACAAAATCTATGACAAATTAATCAGTGGGGACAATTTTTAAAGTGATTTTATACACAAAAGACTGTATTTTTCTCACTTTGTTTAGCCCATTAATAAGGCAAAGTAATATATTTCCAAGAATACATTTTCTTATTAAGATACATAAACGTTTTTTAGATGTGTAATTCTAATTTGGCCCTCTTTTGAAATATACATAGCCTAAGTAGCCTTTCACATTAATAGCAATTATAAATTTGAAAATCAGAATTGGTATTCTCCTTACACTATATATATATATATTTGATTTGATAGAGAGAAACACAACCAGAGACGGAACACAAGCAGGGGGAGTGAAAGAGGGAGAAGCAGGCTTCCCACCAAGCAGGGAGCCTGATGCGGGGCTTATCTCAGGTCTCCAGGATCATGACCTGAGCCGAAGGCAGTGGCTTAACCAACTGAGCCACCCAGGCGCCCCCTCCTTACAACATGTTTATGTAAAATCTGTAATAGAAATTTTGTTTTTCTGTGGTAACCTTGAACCAAAAGAGGAAAACATTCAGCCAAATTTACTTAAAATCACAATTTATATTATAATCTGACTTAGTCCAGAAGATAAGATTAGGAAAGGGAGAAAAGGAAATAATTATTGGGTTTTATGTGCCAAGGGTTGTGCTCGGTGTTAACACATACATTATCCTTAATTAAGAGAGTATTGTTATTGATTATTTAATAATTAGCTTTCCTGAAGTTATTTCCAGCTACTCTGAAATGAGTATTGCAGACTGTCAAGGGTCTTTATTATTTCCTTAAATGTACTTTCATCCATAACAGTTCTGATCCTATGACTGCTGATAAAAACAACTAGAAAAGAGATAATATTAAGAAGGCCAAGATGGACTGAGATGCTTAATAATATCAACAGTAACCTGTCAGGGCTGTAAAAGATGCATACAAAATTAAACCATGCACTGAAACCTACCCACCTGGCAAATTTTAATGTCCGCCTTGAAAATGATTATGAACACCACATACAAACTTAGGGGAGAAAGTAGGACATATGCAAGGATAATTAAGAAACAGGCAAATTAAAATTTAAATGAGGACTTTTAACAATGGCAATGCATTTCTTTACTGACTGATATTGGACATTATCTTTTCTTTCATCGCTTTGTTGTGTGTACCTGGCAGAAGGCTTTGGGAAGTTTCACTTAAGACGATAAGAAAGAGGTTAATCAGTCAGACCTTTCTGCTTCCCGGACTGCTATTTTATCTCTGACAGTGACATCCTCACCTGCACTTCAGAGGGCGGCTGGTTGTGAGAATGACTTATTGAGCCCAGTAAGGATTCAATAAATGATAGCTATTGTTACGATGATCACTGTTACTACAATTTTAGTTTTGGCAATTGACTCATTTCTAGCTTCCCTTAATAATGAAACTATCTATCATTCATCTTTCATAATTCTGTTTCCAGTTAAGTCTATACCATCTTTTTTTTTTTTTTTTGGAGATTTTATTTATTTATTTGAGAGAGACAGAGTGTGAGAGAGCATGAGAGGAGAGAAGATCAGAGGGAGAAGCAGACTCCTTGTGGAGCTGGGAGCCTGATGTGGGACTCGATCCTGGGACTCCAGGATCATGACCTGAGCCAAAGGTAGTTGCTTAACCAACTGAGTCACCCAGGCGCCCTATACCATTTTTCAAAATAATACATTTTGCATGTTTGCTGCTGGTTATATCAGATAGCATTTCATCTCTTTTTACTTGCTTTAATGACATGGGACCTCATTCTTTTTTTTTTTTTTTAAGATTTTATTTATTTATTTGACAGAGAGAAACACAGCCAGAAAGGAAACACAAGCAGGGGGAGTGAGAGAGGGAGAAGCAGGCTTCCCGCAGAGCAGGGAGCCCGATGTGGGACTCGATCCCGGGTCTCCAGGATCATGACCTGAGCTGAAGGCAGTCACCCAACCAACTGAGCCACCCAGGCGCCCCGGGACCTCATTCTTTAATCTCCTTTATATTGACCATGTGAATACCAGCCATGACTATATTGTGTCAAGGAGTAGTGGAAAGAGTATAGCATGGGATGTCACATAGATGTGGATTAAAATATTTTTCCAAGCTTCTGCTATTAGGTCAATAGTAATTTGGGGGCTGTGAGTAGTAAGCACATAACAAAGTGCTTGACAGATAGTAGGTAGCACAAAAATATTATTTTTCTGTTTTAGCATCATTCCTATTTTTTTTTTACACCTTCTCTCCTTCCCTCTTTTTGGTATCCCAGCATAAGAGATCCTCTGGTTCCAGAGAAGCACTGTACAATAGAACTTTCTGCAGTGATGGAAATGTTCTATACATGTGGTAGCCACTAGCCACATATAACTATTTATATGTAAATTTAACTTACTTAAAATTATATTAAAATTTCAGTTCCTCATTTGCACTAACCACATTTCTTTTTTTTAATATTTTATTTTATTTTTTCAGTGTTCCAAGATTCATTGTTTATGCCCCATACCCAGTGCTCCATGCAATAGGTGCCCTCAATACCCACCACCAGGCTCACCCATCCCCCCACCCCCCTTCCAAAACCTTCAGTTTGTTTCTCAGAGTCCAAAGTCCCTCATGCTTCATTTCTCTCTCTGATTTACCCTAGTTCACATTTCCCTTCCTCCCCCCTCCACTGTCCTCCATGTTACTCTTTATGCTCCACAAGTAAGTGAAACCATATGATACTTGACTTTCTCTGCTAGGCTTATTTCACTCAGCATAATCTCTTCCAGTCCAGTCCATGTTGCTACAGAAGTTGGGCATTCATCCATTCTGATGGTAGTATTCCATTGATTATATGGACCATATCTTCCTTATCTATTCATCTGTTGAAGGGCACCTTGGCTCTTTCCACAGTTTAGTGATTGTGGCCATTGCTGCTCTGAACATTGGGGTACATATGGCCCTTCTTTTCACTACATCTGTATCTTTGGGGCAAGTACCCAATAGTGCAATTGCAGGGTCATTGGGTAGCTCTATTTTTAATTTTTTTTTTTTTTTTAAAATTCATTTTATTTTTTCAGTGTTCCAAGATTCATTGTTTATGCCCCACACCCAGTGCTCCATGCAATACGTGCCCTCAGTACCCACCATCAGGCTCTCCCATCCCCCCACCCCCT
>PITA01004375.1:0-31925 GCA_004023965.1 Spilogale gracilis
TAGCTGTTTACAGATGATTTGTAGACTTGATGTTTGTTCCAAATATGAAAAGTCCTTAGCAATATGAAGGCAAGAATGGGAAGGTCAAAGAGAAAAACCAACATGGGGCACCTTTTCATGTGCTTACTGCCTTAGCAATCCAAATCATGGGCCCCCAGCCCTAAGTCAGAATCTGTTTGCATCTGTGCCCTATAACACGTACCTGGGCAAGTCTTTGCGTCCGTCAGCATAGGATCATTTTTACTGTGTAACCAACAACCCTAAAACACCCACCCTCACTGTCTGGCCATTGCAGCTCAGTAGGAGTCTGTGTTGTACAGCGTTGTCACTCTAGGGCCCAGGGTGCCAGAGCATTAGCCGCTTAAAGCACTGACAAACCGTGGCAAAGAGGAGAGTGTGGTGAGCCACGCACTGTTTCTTAAAGCTTCTGCCCGGAAATGGCCCTTATAACTTCCACTCATCTGTTGCAGGCTGAAGGATGTCACATGACTATCCTTAAATTCAAAGGTGAATTCTGCCATGTGCTTATAAGGATAGAAAAATATATGGTGACCTATACTCGTGCCTGTCATTGTTTTATTACACGCAAGTGACAGCACTAGCTTCAGACCATCTCCTCCCCGGTATGTAAGCGATTCTGGGTCATGCAGTCTGTCACATATTTATACCTATGCCCTGTCAGGCACTGTGGCACCCAGGATGACTGATGGCCTCCAGTAGCTCCTCTGGGTTGGGAAGAATGAGCAGATGAGGAATATGGTGACTGAGTTGCTCAAGCCATTGTAACCAATGCCATCCATTTGCGTTTCCAGTTTTAGAATATGTGCAGCTAAAGCGAGTACTCAGGTGCATTTCAACCAAGTATTTGGACTGTGTTTTGATCTGTGATAGCTGATGGAAAATGCTAACGATTATTTAGTATTTACTGAGCACCTACTATGCACCAGGCCCTGGGGAGCCAAAGAGGAGTAGTACATAGTCTCTGCTCCCAGCTCTCAAGAAGCTTGCAATCTATAGAGGGGTGAGAAGCCAAATAAGCCATCATAACTCACTGTGTGGAGTGCCATAGAGACTCTCACCATGTAGTAGGGGAGTAAGAGGGACCAGGAGTAGCCCTGGGAGCTAAAATGTCTTTCTAAACTTGTTTTCATAATAAAATGCGGGAGGTTTCTTCTCCTGCTGGTGATGATTTGGAAGCTCCTTCATAAATATTACTTAAGTGTCAAAAGAGGCCCACTTATCATCTGTTTGAGATTTTTTTTTTTGCTTCCTTTAATGTCCTTTGTCATTTTTGCAGAGCAACCTAGCCTTGACTTCTGTTACTGAAATGCAACAGCTGATTTAAATAAACCCCGTGGATAAGGCAGCCCTTACATTGGCCTGTGAAGTGTCTCTGGTTACAGTGTCACCTTTAGACTGGTCACGCTGGTTGGCTGTGGCAGCCCAGGCTTTTGATTCAAGGTTACCTTGCATGAGACTGTGTTTCCCCAGACCCGCCTCTCCCTACCCAGTCCATGTTGAATAGAGTTTACAGAGCAAAGCTCGGGGGAAGGCGACCTTCAGAGTCACCACTTGCAGCCCTCTCCCTTCACCAGAGGAAATCAAAGCCAGGGAGATTGTTAGTGACGCACTGACCGCTCCATCCTCCAGTTTTTAGAGAACAGGGTCATCTTGATATGACCTTGGAAAGGAAGACCTTGAGAAAGCAACTCTAATGAAAGCTCATTATCTCTTTGGTGGTGATGATGACTCCAGCCCAGGCAGGAAGGGAAGGGGTACGCTAGGAACCAGGAGACCTTGTCCTAGATCTGGCTGGCCCACTGCTGAACTGAAAGTCTTGGGCAAGATGCTTCTCCTATGTAACCCTGGTTCTTTGCGTGCACTCAGACGAGCTGATTCTAACGTCCCCAAGCTCCTATGAGTCATTGTTCATGTTTGTCACTTGAAGGACAGGGATCACAAAATGACTCAAGAGTGTAGCTTATCCACACAGGCAGGGACCCCAGGAATTCTTCATCTATGATCGTCACGATGACAGGTGTCATCGTGCGATGGTGCGTCAATGAAGAGTGTGGTTCCTGGCCAAGGCCTCTGCTGTGCAGATCCAGCGGACTGAAAAGGCCCAACTTCTGCTAGCCAACCTCTTTCAGAGGAGAGAAAGCCTCAAGGTCCTCACTGCACCTCAAAGCTAAGCCTGTTCTCAGATGCCACGCAGAGGAGGGAGAGAAGAGGGTAGCTGTTGTTGATGGCGGGTCTGGAGCGATGCCCAAGGGTGAAGGACCAGAGTGAAATCTTCTCGAGGGAGAGTATGGGGTGGACCAAGCTGCGGATGACAGTCATGGGGCCATGGACCTTTCTGATGCTCTGGAGGAATTCTGCTATCCTACATCACAGTGGAGTTTGCTCTAACTTGGAGCACCACCAAACATATTAGGAGTTGAAGCTTATGGGATTGCAGTCCTATTTTCATGGAGATAAAATCCCAAGTGACTGATAAGTAGTGAATTGTACTTCTTTGAGTGGGTGTTTTGACTTCGGATTTAATTAGACTTGGATGTGCCTTGTTCTCTAAATCAGCACAAAGAGTGGGAGCTGCCTTCCAGAGAAGGGGCAGTCAGCCTTGGGAATAGGCAGTGTCGGGGACTTGGAGGGACCTCCTGTGCTGTGATTTTTCATACAGTTGGCAGCTTCACAGGTACACCAGCATCCTGGAGAGCTGGACGGCACTTGGAGTGCGTTCATGCAAGACTGTGGCTTTGACATATAGGGGAACAGGCTTCAAAGGATGATATTCCTTCACCTTAGGCATGGTGCTATACAGGGAAAAGTTAGGATTTGAATTTGTGTCTCTCTGGGCAGAAAACTTTTGCTTTCAGTCATTGTGCCTGCCTCCTCTTCTGTTCAAAGGCTTGCTTTCCAGCCCTCCAGAAGGTGAACGTCCCTTGAAGCTACAAGAGTAATTGCTGGGCATCTTCTCAGTGCCTAGCTCTAGGTACTTGCAAAGGCGACGGCCTCTGGACAGCTGATCTTGAAGACCGTCTTTTTCCCAGGTCTCATTCTCCCCCTGGAGGCTCAGTGAGAGGGGCAAGTGTGCAGAATGCAGCTCAGCATCAGGCCAGGTTCTGCCCTTGCTGAGGGAACCCTCTCCCTTACCTAGGGGGATCTTAGGGCTGCCTAAAGCTGTGGGAATATTATTTTCCTCTGGAGAACATTTCACTACTTTAATGTTGGAACCTCCAGCAGTCTTTTTTTTTTTTTTTAAAGATTTTATCTATTTATTTGACAGAGAGAGAGATTACAAATAGGCAGAGAGGCAGCAGAGAAAGAGGGGGAAGCAGGCTCCCCGCCGAGCAGAGAGCCCAACGCGGGACTCAATCCCAGGACACCGAGATCATGACCTGAGCTGAAGGCGGAGGCCCAACCCTCTGAACCACCCAGGCTCCCTCCAGCAGTCTTCTGAGTGGCCTCTGTCCCACTGATCACACCTGGACCTTCCAAGTCCTCCTTCAGCTGCCCTCCCCAGGGCGTGGCCCTGGCCACAGACCCCCGGGGCTTTGCTGTGTCTCAGTAACCCGGGGAGAGAGGGCCAGCTTTGTCTGCTCTGCCGTAACCCTCTTGTTTCCTCCTCGTCCCCCATGCACATTGATTTATCTCCCTCATTAATCTGTGATGCTTGGCACTGTAAAATTGCCTGAAATGAGATCTGAAGGGAGACTCTGACATTTTGAGGGATGTTGCAAGGTGGTGTGGTGGAGATGAAAGGGGGCTGAGGGAAATGAGGCGGTTGCATGGCTCAGTGGGCCTAGACCTCCTCCTCTCCTTCCCCTACGATTTGGGGACAGGGACTCAGCCCTACCACTGGCAACACGAGGCTTGAAAAAACAGTCCTCTCTGGCCGCTGCTTTGGTCTTGATGAGCACTGTGGGTAAGCCATGAGGAGGCAGCCGAGAGAGACGTGCGGCAGGACCACAGGGCATTTGGGTTTGGAAGGGTCCATTGTGCTGCCTTGTACTGGGTGCTCAGGTGTTCTGGAGGTGAGCACAGGAGCCCCTTTGGGTGTCCTCTCCAGTCAGCCAGAGCTGGCTGGGCCGGCTGAGTGCTGGGGGCAGATGAGGCTTCGGGCACCCTCTGCCTTGAACCATAGGAGTTCCTGTGGGGAGAAGGGATCCATTTCTCCACAGTCAGTGTGGAAGGGGCTCATAAGATCTCTGGGTATCCCTGGATGGAGGTTCTTGGGAGGCTGCCCGGGACTCAGGGCTGTTTGCAGTCTGTGCTCTGAGTCTCGTTAGCAGCCACAATTCCCACTCCCTGAGCACCTACTACGTTCCCAGTATTCTCTCAGATGGTTTCTGGATTTGCTTTAATGTCCCAAAGGACCCAACGGGACAGGAGTTATCCCCACTTCACAGATGAGGAGTCTAAGGGACTTGCCCAGGGGCACATAGACAGTCTTGAATTCTAACTCAGGTCTGTCTAACTTCAAAGCCGATATTCTCTCCAGGGCATCATGATGTCCTCTAAAAGGGGTTTGGGTGTCGGGATGTGCCAATGACAATTAGTCTGAGAATCTAGCTCTCAGAATAATCAGGAATAACCTCCAGGAGGTACCTGGTGGCTCAGTTGGTTAAGCACCTGTCTCTGGATTTCATTTCAGGTTATGATCTCAGGGTTGTGAGATTGAGCCCCACAGTGGGTTCTGCGCTGGGCATGGAGAGTGCTTAAGATTCTCTTTCTCCCTCTTCCTCTGCCCCTTCCTGTTTTCTCTCTCTTCCTGCCCCCAAAATAATCTCCAGACTTCCTGGGGCGCCTGGGTGGCTCAGTTGGTTAAGCAACTGCCTTTGGCTCAGGTCATGATCCTGAAGACCTGGGATGGAGCCCCACATCAGGCTCCCTGCTCGGCAGGAAGCCTTCTTCTCCCTCTCTCACTCCCCTTGCTTGTGTTCTCTCTCTAGCTGTGTTTCTCTCTGTCAAATAAATAAAATCTTTAAAAAAAAATCTCCAGACTTCCTACCCAAGTAACCTCCACTTATGTTCTAAGACTGCCTCCAGCCTTCCCTGGGAAGCCTCCGTTCCCTATTCCCACCTCCCATAACCCCAGCAGGGTCCTCTGGGGATCTCTCATCCATCCAGTGTCTCCCCCCTCACCTCTGGTAGCACATAACATGCCTTTGAATGGGTCTCCTTAGGGGATCCTGGATGGCTCAGTCAGTAGAACATGTGACTCTTGATCTTAGGGTCATGAGTTCAAGCCCCATGTTGGGGATAGAGCCTACTTTAAAAATACATGGTACACAGAGTATACCCTGCTAAATTAAAAGAGAGGAACCAGAAGAATATCTTATTCTTCTTGGCATTCCCAAACTTTGTAGACCCTCACATATATTGTAGCAGATGTTTGTTATATATTTAATTAAGAATACCCTAAGGATAATTAATAAGTCTTACTGAAGATTTAGGTTCCCTCTCCTTTTCATCCCACTCACTGACCAGTCTTGGGCATAGTCCCTCCAAATGATTTCTCAAATCCCTTTGCTTCCTTCTCTCTCGCTCTTTCCCCCACCCTTCCATCTCTCACATCTGCCATCCCATGGGTCCAGGCCTGCCCTTATATCTCATCGAGCTCCCACTGTGGCCTTTTAAAAAAAACAAAACAAAACAAAACGATTTTATTTATTTATTTGACAGAGAAAAACACAGCTAGAGCGGGAACACAAGCATGGGGAGTGAGAGAGGGAGAAGCAGGCTTCCTGTTGAGCAGGAAGCCTGATGTGGGGCTTGATCCCGGGTCTCCAGGATCATGACCTGAGCCGAAGGCAGTTGCTCAACTAACTGAGCCACCCAGACGCCCCCACTCTGCCCTCTTGACTGGGCTCATTGTCTCCTCTGTGGCCCTCATGTTGTATAGTCTCTAGCCTCCGTGGTCTTCTTTAACACATGTGCCAGGTCCCTCTGCCCTACCTAAACCTTTACCTCAGTGGACTCCCACTGCACATAGAATAAAACCCAGACTCTTTACTGTGGCCTCCAAGGTAGGAGGCCATGCTCTCACCCCCACACATCTTTCTGGCCTCGCCTCCTCCCGCTTTCCCCTCCCTGCTGATGCCTCCATCCATGTCCCTGAATTTGCTGAGCCCTTCCCATATGCTGTTCCCTCTCCCTGGCACGCGCTCCCTGCCCCTCTCCCTTTGCCTTTACAATGCTGATTCACCCTCTCCTCCAGGCGTCAACTCACACATCACCCTCCTCCCGGAGATGCTATCCCCAACCACTCTGATAAGGTCTCAGCTGGTAGTGTCTTTTAGAGAATCGAGTCTGTTTCACATCCCGTGGTTTTATTTGCATATTATGACTCTGCATTTGACTGTAAGCCCAAACTAGGTCACTTCTGTTTGCAGGTGCACTTTCCTAGCAGAGTGTCCGGCTCAGTGGACTGCTCATTACGGGTACTGTGAGTGGGTGAGTGACGGTCCGGCTCTGCAGTACAGGGTTATATGCACACCCATGTGCCGCCAGCACCCCCAGCCAGAAGACACTGCCCAGTCAGACCAGGGCACTGGCCAGTCAGGCCTCGGCCACCGGGAACAACTCATGGACGGCACAAAATTGACCTGTGTGCTCGGGCTTATAGTGAGCCATCCCTCTCAGCCCTCATCCAGTCCTCAAAAGGAGGTGACCATGGGCCCAGCCCGCCTTCAAGAAGTGAGTTCATTGGCGTCCAGGAGCTTCTCCTATGGGAGACTCCGGTCTCCTACCTTTTTTGGAAAAATGATTTCAAACCTTTGACCCTCTGACACACTCAGGCTCCAGGTTTGCTGCTTCTCAGCTACATGAGAGGTCGGTGAACTTAAGCAACCTGAGCGCCTGTGTCCTCATCTGAAAGATAAAAATAATGAGCCTACATCATGGAGCTGCTGAAGCGTGAATGAGGGAGATATGGGGACAGTGACGGGGCCCAGTCCACGCCTCGAAGGACGGCAGCAAGTGTTACGGAGCACAGAATTAGGATGCATGGGTGAGGAAAGAGAGGCACAGAAAGGGGCAGGTGCCTAAACTGGGGAGCCAGGATGGAAGTATGGGTCCCTTTGGCCCCAGGTCCTGCACCACAGCCATCTGCCCACAGTCCTTCTGTCCCTCAGCATACGTGATTCTCCTCGCCCAGCTCTGGTCTTTCTACTTCTCCTGTACTTGGGCTACTCTGTCAGGAGAAAAAGCAGATGCCATTTAAGGCCTGAGACCCCCATGGATAAGTGGGAGGAGCCAAAGTCATATATACTCTGCATCCTGACAGGAGGGCCCCATCTTTGGAACCCGCAGACTAACCACCACACAGCAACATCAGAGGTGCAAACCTGTGAAAATCCCCAGCAAAGGTCTTGAAACAGAACCTGGAAAGATTTATGACCCTGTGGATTTGAACATCTCTTGGAACCAAGCTTGCCTTTGGAACTAAAGATCAGAGCCATAGTTTGGGGAGGGCCTTGAATTGGGTTCTAATGATGTTTCAAGACACATGCTGTGGGATGATGAAGCTGTTGTGGGAGGGTCTGGGGTACTGAACGGGCAGGGGGTATGGTGGGAGAGGGGAGAGGGGAGTCAAGCAGGGTGTCTAGCCTAGGCAATTAAATGTCCTTGCTTCTTACTTTAAAGAGAGCACCCAGGTAGCCTCCCAGAGGGCTGTGCTACTCATAATGATCTGGAATAAAGGGCTAGAGAGCAAAGCCAGCAAGCCCATGGGGCTACTGCAGCCCTGGCCTTGAATGTCCCTGCGGGAAGTCTGGAGGGGAGCTCCTGCATCCACAAGCAGTGCTTGTCATGCTAATGACTCAGCCACTCTGGTGCCACTGAGGTCAGCTCCTGGACAACAGATTGGTGCTCCACGAGCACCCCGGAGCCAGAGTGCTGGGACTCTTTCTCTCTCCCTCTTCCCTCCACTTCCTGGAATGTTCTTCTGTGCTGGGGTTCCCGGCATAGTCGCTCTGCTGAGCTGTCACTGCTCTTTTGCACGGCACATCGTCCCCTGCATAGACACAGCGATCTGACCGTGTGCATCACTTGCCTGCTTGTGGCCCCACATCATAGACAGGCCAGGGTGCCAACCTCCAGAGGCCCACCCAGCCTGGGCCCTTGCTGCCACGCCAGCCTCCCTGCCCACGTCGTCATCGTCCGCAGCACCAAACTCTTAGCTGTCTCCAGCACACTCCATGGCATCCTGAGGCTCTCGGCCCATGGAATGCACTTGACCCCACTTTGCCAGGCTGACACATATGCTTCTGTCCTCATTCAGTTCTGATGTCACCCAGCTAGGCATCTCAGACTTAGTGTATTTCCTTCCTCGATGCTCCCAAAGGACCCCATGCAATCCTTTAACTTCTAACAAAATCTTGACTTTCTTTTTTCTATTTTCTCTATGCTCAACTTGAAAGCAGGGGTTATCTTATTTAGCACTGGGTTTTGGCACCCAGTAGTCCTCAGTCAATACTTGTTGAACTGAACCCCATGAGTCAGGTCTCCCCAGCTTCTTCATTATGAACAGCCTTGTTTTTCTCACTCAGGACTAGTTCAGCCCTCAGCAGAGTGGTTGGGGCAGAGTCGGTCTTCAGTGAGAATCAGGTGCAAGTCTGGCTGAGATGACTTGGGTGTGGCTGCCCCCCATCTGGCACTTGCCAGAAGCACTGTGGGGTGCTCTGCTGGTGCTGTGGGGACACAGAGACCTGGACTAGAGCCTTCCTTAAAGGTACTAAAGCCCTCTCCTTTGTCTCAAAGACTGGGTCATGGGCAATTGAGTGAAAGGGTAGTGCAGACAACGGAATGTCAATACTTTCTGGTTCAGAGGTCTGAATGAGCATGCTAGAGCATAGGGCAGACTGAGAAGGCTCCCTGGAGGAGGCATCTTTTAGGTGCATCTGGGACTTGTGAGTGGTGAGAAGAAAGAGCCATCCAGGCTTGACAGGGAGGGAAATGGGATGGGAAAAAGAAGAGAGCTTAGGGGTTTCATTTCTGGGAGAGGGAGTCCCATCTCCCAAAGCTGGCTATGTTTTCTAGGTAGGTAGGTGCTTCCATCTGATGCTTAAAGGCTCACCTCTGGTAGCCACGGCCCACCGTGCCCTTCTGAACTACCTTCCCCTGCTCCGGACTACATCATTTATCCCTGTGTCCTTCAAGAGAAGCCTCCTACAAACAGACTCTGAGGCACTGAGGCAAATCGCTGACTGATTCGTAGATGCTCTGTGGCTCATGGTGTTCGAGCCGGCCGCCTCCTAATGATTTAACACTACACAAACACCCAAGGACCAGGGTGTCCCACCATAAATGGGTTGTAAACCAGGGTGGGGGCTGCTGTCCTGAGCTGGGAGGAAGTGAGGCTGGAGAAATGCTTTCTGCCCTACGCAACAAACTCTCTAGCAGGCAGCCATAGAACAGATCCAGACCTTGACGCAACCAGGAGGGAGGTCAGGAAGGAGAGAAGTTGGGGTTCTGAGGGAGAGTGGAAAAGAACAACTGCCTTCCCCCGCTCCTCTGCGCCAGGTGCCCGAAATACGCGTTGCCTTAGTATGCATCATAGCCTGGTGGATTTGATCTTAGAGCCGGGGAACAGAACTAGTTATTCATGGGCTAGGATTCAGACAAGATCTGTACTTCTGTTCCATTTCATCGGCATACCCATCTACGAGGGGAAAACTGTCACTACCATCCTCAAGTTAGATGATGTAACTGACCCGGAGAGACTGAGTCATTTGTCTGGAGTCACGTGGCAAGCCGGACTAGGACCCAGTTGTCTAACCCTCTAACATAAACTTCTCCATTATCCGCAGTGATTACACTTTGCCCCTAGCCATTCCTGGGATCAGGCGACTCCAAGTACAAGCTGTGGGACATTGTCTCTCCTACTCTATCTATACCCACTTCTGCCATCTTTAACTGCACTAAGTCCAACCAGCAAAAGAATCATACCTGCTTCTCATAGGGTCTGTGTTTAAAGGGACAAGGCTGATACAAAAGCGAAGGTTAAGCAAAGCTTTATTTCGTGCCAAGCATCAGAATTTTTCTGGCCAGCCAGGGTCATTTCTCAGGAGAGAACATTGACAATGCCTAATTTTCCAGACTAGCTTTTATGGGGCAAACTCCTTCTTTGTCCCTGGAGCTCAGAGGTTGGGGCGAGTACCGAGTACCGGTAGCTGGCCATTAATCCTCAATTTGCACCTCTATTACTCAGGATCCAGAGGTTGGGGGTTAACTGAATGGCCGCCTCCCCCAACCTGGCTCACCTTTGTTTCCCAGGGGCGGATTCCCGTATTTTCCTGAAGCTGTTTTTCTGAGTAAATAGCAAAGTGGCTTGGATTTTAAAACAGGACCTTACACTTCAGCCTCTTGCCTCCAAGAAGGCGGCCCCCAGGCCTACTGGTAAGAAGGGTGAGGGGTTCATGCCTATCTATGTGCCCATATTCTTTTCCTGGTGGTATAGAAGGGCTAGACCTGGGGCTCCTGCGTGGCTCAGTTGGTTGAGCATCTGACTCTTGGTTTCAGCTCAGGTCGTGATCTCAGGGTCCTCAGACTGAGCCCTGAATTGGGCTCTGAACTCAGCAAGGCATCTGCTTCTCCCCTCCCTCTCCTTTTGCCCCTCCCCCTGCTTGCATACTCTCTCTCTAAAATAAATAATCCAGGGATGTGGATGTGAAGCCGACCCTCACTGGCCTCTGAGAGCCAGGGGTGAGAACAAAGCCTTTACTTGTTACCGGCAAGTAATTTATTGATTTATTGGGATCCAAGGCTCCCATTCTTCAGTGAGGAAAGCAACCATTCCATTAGCTTCTGGTTTTGTTATATTGCTAATAATAATATCTAGAGCCACTGGAGAGCACGGAGGAGGAGCTTGTGTGGCATTAAGGAAAATATGAAAAGAAAACACCTAGAATTCTGTCTAGTTTAAGTGAGTTGGCAACTGTGCTTGTTGGTAAACCCCCCAAATCCTTGGAAGTTGGTTCTGAAACACCAGGGCTTTTTGCACTCCAGTGGCGGACATGGACACAGCTATAGGCCATCCAGAAGCTCACCTGGAATTCCCAGTAGCTATTGTTCTTGCGCTGGGCCACCTAGCTACGCTGATCACTGATTGGTACCTTGTGTGTTGTGTCAGAGCGGGAGCCTGCCAAGCTGCAAGGTTTGGAAGATAGAACCCTGAGTTTCAGAATCCAGTTGACCTGTGTGCTCGGGCTTATAGTGAGCATCTGGGTGCAGTCCACACCTTCTTTGTGTTTCAGTTTCTCTGTGAAATGGGCACAGAAGTCTTGGCCCTTCCCCTCCCGCGGAGCTTGCTATACCCTTAGGAGCCGGGCAGCATGGCAAATGCAGAGATCTGGCCAGAGCAGAGCACCTCTGCTGCCACTGAGGAAATGGTGAAACAGAATGGAATATGAAGCCTTGGGCTCAATTGCTGGGCTGATTTGATGTTCTAATCAGGTTACAGTTAATTCTTTCAGAACCTTCTTCCCTGAGAGGCTAGGCCTTGCTATTCTCCCAAATTCCCTCTTCTGCCTATGCCTTCCTGTGACGTGAGGTGGTGCTAAGGGAAGAGTTTCTGGATCCGCCAGGTTGCTTTCCAGATTCCAAGAGTTAGCCCCGTCCTGCCCGGCACTGGCCTCGGCCTTCTTCCAGAAACCACCAAATGGGCTTTGGGGAGTCAGAGTTTCTCATCTGCCTTTCTTTTGCTTTTCATGTTGCTTTTGTTGCAAGAACTTGAACCCGGGGCTATAGAACACAGTGGTGAAGAACAGAGGGCCTGAATAGCCTCTTCCCCAAGTACTGTGCCTGGAGGAACCAAATCTCAGCTCAGCCGCTTACTAACCAAATGACTTAGAGGAAGTGAATGCAGAGGACAGAAGCGGTCCTCAGTGGGGTAGGTGTGGGGCCCACGTGTGATAAGCCCAATAAATGGTAGCTGTTATTCCGAAGGAAGATTCAGCTCCGGGCCAGGGCAGGAACGGGAGCATCTCCTGATTTATTCTCACGAGATGCTAAAGCTCTCTGACAACAGGGACTTGTCTGCCTGTCCCAACACTTTAAGTGGGAAGTTATCATTAAGTACTAGAAACTCAGTGAATGTTTGTGAATGATTTCAATCCCAAGTGGTTCTGCTTATTGTTAAATCATTCTTTAACAACAGACCAGGAGAAATGGTTCCTATCTGGAACAAGAGAGGTTTTCAATAAGGATAGGAACACGGGCAAAGGGAACTGACATTTTTGAGCACTTCCTGTGTGTCCGGGGTCGATGAAAGGCTCCGAAGACTTTACCTCATTTCACCCTGCAAGACTTCCCCCTGAGAAGTCAGCAGGATTCTTACTTTTCAGTCAGGAAGCTAACGTGAGGCTCAGAGGGGCGAGCTTGCTTGAGGCCAGACAGCCCGAGAAACTGAGGTCCAGCAAGAGCAGTAGCCATGGTCACAGCAGCAGTAACAGCAGCTGACATCGGTCTGGCCCTCACTCCGAGCCACACACGTCCCCCAAATGTATTCATTTAATCCTCTTGACAACCCAGTGAGGTATGGTCATTTTACAGATGAGAGGACCTAGGTACAAAAAGATGAAATAATGTGCACACACCAGAGGTATGGCGGAGGCTGGTACCCTGTCTCGAAAGATCATTTTCTTCCTCTCTCCCAGAAGGGATTAGTAAGGACTTTGTAGCCATGACTTTCTGAAACAGAAGAATGAGGTTATTAAGTAAAATGGTGGCACTTCTTTCGTAGAAGTCTTTACAATCAGTCTCACTGTCTGTACAGCCAGGACATGTGGAAGGAATTTCTCCGAGAGCTGCAGGGTGAAGAGAGAACCTGGGAGCCATCTTGGGGCCTAGCCTCCTCTCCCCCCATTGATTGGGTTGGTCGTATTATTTTCAGGGAAGAAACTGATCTGTGCTTCTCTGGTGTGAAATGACAAGTTTGAAAATGCTCTCACAGTCTAAATTTAGCCAGCAAGACATCTATAGTCACCAGGAGAAAGAGAGGTTTGACAGGTTGGCTGGAAAACAAAAGCCAGTCCTTGAAGAAATCAGTTCTCCTTTAAAAGGCAGGTCAGAGTCAACATGTCTGTCTCCTGAGCCTGGGGTGTGAGCTGGGGGACAGCAGCGGCAGCGCTGCGTGGGGGGGGGGGGGTGTGCCCCAGGGCAGAGCCGTGGCTAACGGGCGCTTCTGCTGGGCGCTTCTGCTTTGACCGTCTCTTGGGATCAGCCAGCATCAGAACAACTGCCTGTAACACCCAGCCCCACACCTTGGAGCCTTTGTTTCACGGTGCTCCTTAGAATTTGTCAAAAGAGTTTATGTCCGCAAAACGGGAGAAGAGCATTGTGATGCTGTATGCCTTGTGTGTATCCTATGAGATCATTCAACGCAGGAACCCTATTCTGTGGAATCTAGGGGGCAGAACCCAAAGGTTTCAGAAGTCTCAGCTCCTGTAATTTCAGCTTGAGTCAGTCATTCGGCTTTTCCATTACTAGACCTTTTTGTTTACATTTCTATTGACAGGTTTAACGTTGTCTCACAGTGAATTTTCATTTTCATCCAAACGGGCATGTGTCTGTCTTCATCTGCACCTGTCTTTTGCTCTCACCTTGATTATCCTTTCCTCAGCTACTTTTTGAGGTCCAGAAACTTCCAGAGCTTTCTCTGCGGCACCCCTCTCCCCAACAGCCAACAGAGATTTCAGGGACACAAGCACAGTCTGCTTGCCCTCGGTACCTCCAGCCTGAACCTTTGGACTCCGCTCAGCCAGAGATAAAGACAAGCTCAGATGAAGATCACTCACACCATGGCTGTGTCCGTGCAGCCACCGACCCAGACCTGGAAAAGAAGTTACCCGGCGTGGGGGATGACTAAATTTAGTATTTCTTTTCTCTTGCTGTCTTTGATCCACTTGGCCTTTGAAAAGTGAAGTTCCTCAGATCTGTTCTTCCCCCTGGTTATTTTGCTAGATAAACCGTTTGCACAGAATGGTGTGTGTGTCTGCACACGCTTAATTTCCCTGGCATCTGATAAATGTTTTGAAATAGGATAATGCTGGAAGCACTTTTCATTACCTTAAAGCACTTGGCGTAAATGGAATTGATTCTTTTCTTCAACTGCTGTGATGTTACTGCTTTTTTTTCGTGGATAAGATCGCTCTAACTAGCTTCCCTTCTTATCATTTCCATCCTGTTCAGCCATCTTTTCCGTTTCTTCCCAGGCGTTTACTGGCAGATGAGATTTCATGTCCCCGCATGGCTGCACAGGTGTGTGTGAGACCTTTCTGACTGGGGGTGGGAATCTGGCATTCCTGGTCTAAATGGAGGAAGGGGGTGCAGGATAAAAGCATGAGTCAGAAATTGGAAATCTGAGGTCTAACGTTGGATCTAGTACTGAACTCTGTGACCTCATTGCAAAGCCCATGCTCTCCTCCTGAACTCACCCATGAATGAGGGAGCTGAGCCAGGTGGCCTGTAAGTTTTTTTTTTAGATCTGAACTTCTAGGGTAATCTTAGTTTACCAGATAGTCAACCCTGCTTAAGATTTGGGGTCTGATGATTGAAAATAAATTGTGTGGAGGTAGGCGTTTGTTGAGATCAGTGGTATCTGAATAGAGACTCTAGAACCTGCAGCAGATGAGCTCAGAGATAGTAATATGACTTGAAGCTTTCCAGGGGGTAGACATAATAATTTGAGAAATGCTGAGGTTGTCAAAGAAAAGAGAGAAAGTACAAATAGTAGGGGGAGAATTCTGACCTGGGAAATAGAACTGAGGTCATTTTCCTTTGGTATGCCTGCATCCCTGCCTCCTGAGGCTTTTCCAGAAGCAGCCAATGTGTCTGAGATCCCCTCTCTCCCTCAGGATAAAGTTCAAGAACTACATTACTAGACTTACTGTGAGATCTGGCCCCATTATTTCTTAGCCATTCTTTCCCTCTCTCCAGCTGCACGCAACTATTTGCCATTTCCCCCAAAAGTGCCCTCTGTCTTGCTCATAGCCCTTGTGGAGGCTGTTTCCTCTACTTGAAATGCTTTTTCCACCTTTACCCCATCCCACCCACAGCATGGCTTTTATCCTTCAGAGCCCCCATTAAATGTTATCTCCTCCAGGAAGCCTTCCCTCACCACCCCAATTCCCAAGACAAGATTGGGTGACCCTCCTCTTTGCTTATGTCGTTTCCTGAACTTTTTCCTTATCATAGCGCCAAACACCTGGTATTATAAATGTTTGCTTCTCTCCTGCCCCTTCATCTATACTCTAAGCATCTTGAGGGCTAGGACCTATCCTATCACCATTGTATAGTCAATACTCGGGCGAAATGAGGAAACTGCTCAGACAGGTAGATGAGCTCCATGTCACAGCGCTCTGCTTGGTTGCGGGGCCAGAATTCACCACCAGGTCTCTGTGTCTCAGACCCACAGCTTTCCCATACCCTATAAAACCTCTCCCCTGCATCCAACCTTCCCCTGACAGTGAAGGAGTCTTCTCTCTCGGTACCTCCTATGGTCTCATAAGAAGCAGGAGGGAATCATGGAATTTTTCTCAGACATGTGATTTAGAGCCTCATGGACAAGACTGTTTGCTGCATATGTGGAAGACTGAGGACGGCCATCCATTGACTTAGCAGGGAGCACCATGCTCCTGGGAGCTCCGGAAGTGAATCTCTCTTTATTTTCTCCTTAGAGTTTGCCACGACATTTCCATCCCAGATGCATTTGTGAGATAAGTATATTAACCACTTTCCAAAAATATTATGAATTTTGAAATCAAACATACTTTCTGAAGCCTCTTGGATTCCAGCCGCTTTGAATGTCCTTGGATTTTCTAAGAGAAGCAAGTCTATAATAGGTGTACAGCTGCGGCTCTTATCAGAATGCAGACATGCCTCTCATTACTGTTAATTGCAGCTCTACCATTGAGTGTCTGGGCTCCCACCTCCTAGCTCCAGGACGGATAACCCATTTTATAGCTTGGCTACATAGGATACATTACAGTATCTTTCAGGCAGCTGCTCTTTAGGTAAATTAATACCTGGGGGTCTTTTTTCTTCTCTAGGAAACTTTAAGTACTGTAACAGGCTTTCATTTAAGGCTGTGCAAGTCTTATTTCACCAGATTGCTATTTGGAAGTTCTAACAAAACACCTTTATGAATAGCGGCCGTAATACCCTTAATCCACTAAACTTCCTGACATTTTAAACTGAGTGGATTGCTACGAATGAAGTCTGCCTTTCTCAGGCTTTCCTGTCTCTCTGTTCTCTTCCTCTTCCCAGCATTCAGGGCCAAGGTGCTGGGGTGCAAATTCTTTCTTGCTTTTAGGGCCCCAAGTTAGAAAGGACCGGGAAATACCATGCAATTTCTCCAGACTCCAGGTTTTGTGTTACCTGGCCTGACCTGTAGCTTTTTTAAAATAGAAATTTGGGTGAGGTTTCTGTTTCTCATTAAAGCTTAGGATTTTTTTTTTTTTTTTACATTAAATGTGAGTTGCTTTCTTACTGAAGGGAAAAACCAAGCTTCCTTTTTTTTTTTTTTTTTTAGATTTTATTTATTTATTTGACAGAGAGTAACAGAGCTAGAGAGGGAACACAAGCAGGGGGAGAGGGAGAAGCAGGCTTCCCACTGAGCAGGAAGCCTGATGTAGGGCTTGATCCCAGGACTCCCTGATCATGACCTGAGGCAAAGACAGACATCCAGGTGCCCCCCCCCCCCAGCTTCTTTTTTATTATGGAAAAATAAGAAATACAGATAAGCAAACAGGGGAAAAAATAAAAGGTCAGAATATCACATGATGTAGTGATATGCTGTAACTACTCTTAGCTACCTCGGTGCCTTCCAGACCATTTTCGGTTCATGTTAGCACTTACATGTTTTATTTTTTAAAGGAGCAAAAATTTCGTGCTTACTGTGAGCCAGGCATCATTCTAAGCTCTTGATGTACATTGATTCCCTTTTTCCAGTAACTCCAAGTAAGAACCCATTGTACAGATGATGAAACAGATAGGTACACTGCTTAAGGAATACATCCAGAGTCAGCCAGCCAGAAGTGGCCGAGCCGGGGAACAAGACTCTATAGTCCTTAATTATAACAGCTACACACATAGCCTCTAAAAAATGAGAAGTGTTTTATAATTTGCTTTTGTGTTTTGACATGAAGCATGAACACCTTTTAACATCAGGATTATCGATATCATTTTTTTGAATATTTTATTTATTTATTTGACAGAGAGAAACACAGCTAGAGTGGGAACACACACAGAGGGAGTGAGGGAGGGAGAAGCAGGCTTCCCGCCGAGCAGGGAGCCCGATGCGGGGCTGGATCCTGGTTCTCCAGGATCATGACCTGAGCTGAAGGCAGTCGCTTAACCAACTGAGCCACCCAGGCGCCCCTATCAATATCATTTTTAATGGCCACATGGTATTCTCTTCTATAGAGGAGCCACAATTGCATTAACTCTTTTCCTCCTGATGGATGTTCGTGGACATTCCACTCCTTTTGTTCTTATAAACAACAATGCAAAGACCATTCTAGGAGCTAAATGTATGCACACTAGCCTGGGCTGCAAATAAAGCCCGTATTCTATATTTTCCTAATATAGGACATTTGTGTGTGCAGATGATGCCCTTGAGGCCCTGGGGAAGAACATAGTCTCAAGTATGTTCTGGCTACTGGGGACAGGGCTGCCCTGAACCATTCACACCCTTTCTGCCCCCATACTGCATTGTTCCTGGTACCACGTTTGAGAGAGAAGGTTGGCTGAAGAATGGCGTTTCTGTTTAAGCCCAGCTAGCTGTCTGCAGCTGAAACTACACATGTCATATCCATTTGCACTAGCCCTGAACTAAATGAGAGTTTTTATCTTTTGCTCTGAACTTCAGTGAAAGTATAGAACTAGGAGTAACTGTGATGTTACTTACCCATGGAGTCACCTACACCTGTAGAGACAGAAAGAGGAAGGGAAGGAAACCAGGGCGTTAAGGTGGTCAATGCACGCTTTATGCTCCACCAGCGAAAATTGTCCCCATTGTGCCAAATAGCTGGTGCAGGGCACAAATTCAGAGATGATCAAGGTGGCTGGTCATGGGCTCTGCTTAGGGGATTCTTACCAGCAGGTGTTGTGTTGGGCAATCCCCTTAACCCACTGCTTCTTAAGACCCTCATGTAGACCGGGGATGTTAATACCTACTACACAGGGGATGGCAGAAGAATTAAACAAGACCGGAGAATTTAGCGCCGTAACTTCCACAATAAGAACGCAGTGAAAATGAGTTCTTAAAAAAAATCCAAAAAGGATTCTGATTTATGGATCAGGCAGACTTGCTTTTTAGCCCTTATTAGCTATGTGAACCTTGAGCAACTGACTTATCCTCTTGGAGTTGTAGATCATCTGTGAGTTGGAGATAATGAAATCTATCTTACTGGGCTACTGGGAGTTTTAATATCAGCACTGTGTAACCCTTGGCACACAGCTGGTTTTCAATACCCGTACCAAAATTTGTAAGCGTTACTATGTGCCGGTCACTCTGTTTTATTTTTCTGCCCTCATTTAGGAGAGTTTATCTCTTAGACACTAGTGGTCCAACAGGAGTTTAATTCTTTTTTTTTTTTTTTTAAGATTTTATTTATTTGACACAGAGAGAGATCACAGATAGGTAAAGAGGCAGATAGAGAAAGGGGGGAAGCAGGCTCCCTGCTGAGCAGAGAGCCTGATGCAGGGCTTGATCCTAGGACCCTGAGATCATGACCTGAGCTGAAGGCAGAGGTCTAACCCTCTGAGCCACTCATGCACCCCTAATTCTTTTTTTTTTTTTTTAAGATTTTATTTATTTATTTGACAGACAGAAACACAGCTAGAGAGGGAACACAGGGAGAGGGATTGAGAGAGGCTTCCTGCTGAGCAGGGAGCCCGATGCAGGGCTTGAAACCTTGGACTCCGGGACCAGGACCTGAGCTGAAGGCAGACGCTTAACGCCTGAGCCACCCAGGCACCCCAGGAGTTTAATTCTTAACCAGTCTGTAACTTTTCAGCTAGTGTCACGACTAGGCAAATACCTAGAATGAGCTGGGCTCTTTGCCAAACTAACCTTTTTTTTTTCTTTTGACTTAGACAAGATTGTGGTTTTGAGATTGTGGAAGGTTTTGTGAACCTATTTTATAGCCCCAATAAACTCACAAAGGAAACAAACACCAAAGCTAAAGTATGAAACAGGTTTTCTTACACGGGACTACTACCTCATGGTGGTGTCGGCAGGGATCTGTGGGAGAAGTGTTTACATCATTTGATACAACACCTGACACAGAAGGTTTGCAGTGAAGTTCAAGGGCTGTTGTCCCCAGCAGGGATAAATGGAACATCAGTCAGATTCACAAGGCAAATGAATTTGCTTTTGAAAAGGAGTTTCAGGGGTACCTGGGTGGCTCAGTTGGTTAAGCTACTGCCTTCAGCTCAGGTCATGATCCCGAGTCCCCGTCCCCCCCACTTCAAGCCCTGCCTGCCTCAGGCTCCCTGCTCAGCAGGAAGCCTGCTTCTCCCTCTCTCACTCCCCCTGCTTGTGTTCCATCTCTAGCTGTGTTTCTCTCTATCAAATAAATAAATGAAATCTTAAAAAAAAAAAAAAAGAAAAGGAGTTTCAGTGGGAGATTGGGATCTAGAATTGCAAAATGGTGCTGGGAGGGGTGCTTGAGATCCTCCCAGTGGTCCCAGGTGGCAGCTGGCTCATCAAATGGGCGAGCAGTCTGCGAACTACAGTCAGGAAGTGATTTGGTTCAACCTAACTCCCGGTTGGTGTTTTCTCTACCGCTCTGCTGTCCCCTCCGCAGTGTGAGAGCTGCCACAGTCAAAGACTGCTGGCTTCTCTCACACTCCGCTCAGGGCTCCCTGTGATTAGTACCTCCATGTTTCCTCTCCATTCTCGTTCCCAGTCCTGCTACCCCTCTCCCGCATTATCTCCCCCTGCCATGGGCACACTCAAGAGTGTCCTTGTAGCCGGAGCCACATTAGAAAAAGCCAAAGAGTGACTTTAGAAATATTTTATTCATTACTCGTTCATTCTAAAAGAGATAATCTTGCAGCAGTAAAAATAAATTTTTGAACTCTTAGGATTCTCCCCATTTACCTAAAACACCATTACATCAATACAATTCTTTATAGCTAATGATATGATTTTAAATTTCCTTTAATTTTTCTCTTTGTTAAATGAACAAATTGCTGCATGGATTTGCCTCTTTGAGCTTTTGTTTTGTTTTTCATATTTTCTTCTTCTTTTTTTAAAAATATTTATTTATTTGACAGAGAGAGAGAGAGCAAGAGAGAGGAAATACAAGCAGGGGGAGCAGGAGAGGGAAGCAGGCTTCCCACTGAGCAGGGAGCCAGACTTGGGGCTTGATCCCAGGACCTTGAGATCATGACCTGAACTAAAGGTAGAGGCTTAATGACTGAGCCCCCCAGGTGCCCCTTCTTTTTTCTTAAAAAATTTTTTTAAAGATTTTAGTTATTTATTTGAGAAAGAGAGAACAGGAGCAGAGGGGAAGGGAGAGACAGAGTCTAAAGAAGGAGAAGCAGGGGTGCCTAGGTGGCTCAATTGGTTGAGTGACGCCTTCAGCTCAGGTCATGATCCCGGAGACCTGAGATCGAGCCCCACGCCGGGTTCCCTGCTTAGCGGGAGGCCTGCTTCTCCCTCCCTCACTCCCCCTGCTTGTGTTCCCTCTCTGGCTGTGTTTCTCTCTATCAAATAAATAAATAAAATCTTAAAAAAATAAAAATAATAAAAAAAAAGAAGAGGAAGCAGACTCCCTGCTGAGCAGGGCCGAATTCTAGAACCCGGAAATCATGACCTGAGCTGAAGGCATATGTTTAACTGACTGAGCCACCCAGCTGTTCCTCATATTTTCTTCTAAAGAACCACATTTATTACCAACATTACAGGAAGGCCTTAACTCTAAACTGTTTCCTAAACACTAGGTGAACTTTCTGAACCGCTCTTACTCTTATCGGCCACAGGCATGATGACATAGGAGCCTTTGTGGATGCCGTCATTAGCCAAAGGTATTTGGATGAGGCTTGATGGGATAAGCTAGATTTTACTAGGTAGGAAGCTCTATCTAGGCACAAATGCGGACATGTTCACAGACTGTCAACTTACAGCATTGCTGTATAGTCAGCCTGGGCACACAGTTTTCCGACCTTATGGACAGGAATCTTCTCCCCTATCAGAGGTGCTCTCACAGCTTTCCACTTTCTTGGCATGGCTCATGGTTTGCAGGGAAACGTGTATGGTATTTATTCACCTGTCTGACACTCCTACACATTCCAGACTACAGGCTTCATGAGGGTAATGGGAGAGACTTCCTTGCTTTTGTATAGCACTGTTTCTCTAGCACAATGTCTGTTACATAAAAGTCAACATTCAGCCAGTATCTTAAAAGAGAACAGCCATCTAGAAATATAGTAGAAGCCATGATATCATGGAATTTGGTATCAGAGTAGGTCTAGATTAGATCAAGCCCAGAGGTGTTAGAAGCAGCTAAAGGACTTTGGGATAACCTCTCCATGGCCCTGGCCCACTAACGTGTTGGGAGCGTCTATTGGCGGTATTCACTCCCGTACACAGTGTGGTGTCAGGGAAATCAAACAAGATTTAGCGTCTGAAGGTGTGGTCTTCAGTCTGTCTCTTAACGGCTGTATGACTGTAAGTAAATTTTCTGAGTTCCAGGTTGTTTTTCTCTAATATACATGTTAGCATAGTTGTGAGAATTAAATGAGATGAGATTTACAAGCAGTGCAGCCTGCAAATCCAAATTGCTGTTGTCATCGAAAATAACTTTGGTATCAGATGTCCTTTGTTGGAAAGCTGCCATTTTGGAACAGATCTGTAGATGACCAACACCCTGTTAGAGAAGGCATCTCTGATGTTGGATTGAGGATGGAAGATTTTAGGCCGAAGATGCTCATGACACCTGTGTTCATGTTCTCCAGGCTCCCCTGCCCAAGGTTTGTTAACAAGCTTTGGGTTTCAGATTCAGGATGGGACAGGAATAAACATGGAGGCTAGATTGGATACTCGTTGTGATGAACCAAGGCTTCTGTTTAAAGATGGAGGAGTAGGTTTGCTTTTACGTGTGAGGACCCACAAGTGTGGGCTCCAGACAATCGCAAGAATTTACCAGTTGAAGGTAACAGAAACTGCAAGCTCACAAGACAAAAGATTTGAAGCTGAAATGCAGCTCACTGTCTTTGTAAGAAGACTGGAGGACAGTATCATCGCCTCACTGAGGAAGTAGGGTAGAACCCACAGTATGTGTAAATGCAGAGATTAAGCTGGGCCAGGAGCAATGGAAGCAGAGATTTTGCACAAGCGCCTCAATAGGAAAGGTGGATTTCCCATGTATGCTACAGATCCTGCTCCTAGAAAGGAACTAAGGAAATGGAGAAAGAAAGCTGGAGGTGTGGAGGCACACTGACTCCATCTCCAAAGTTCTTTATTGACATCTCACTGGGATCACTTGTTACTAATGGGGTTGGAGTTCCCCAGGGGATGAGCTTTCTTTTCCATTAACACCTCCCCACCCACACACTGTAGGCACCCTTCAGTTCCTCAGACACACAGCTCTCCTCTCCCTCTGGCCTGTGCACTCGACGTCCCTCCTCCTGGAACACCTGGCCTCCCTCTTCTGATGGCTGGCTGGCTCCCTCTCATCTTTTGCATCTTAGCTTAAATATCACTTCCAGAGATGACCTTTCTGACTGCTCTTTCTCAAGGAGATGCCCCTGTGGCTCTGTTTCCCAGCACTTTGTTTATTTCCTTCATCACATCCAGAATGATTCTCCTTGTTTGTCTCCTCCCAGCACTAGGCCCCATCAGAGCTGGGGCATTTCTTTTACTTGCCTTCTTTTTTTCCCAGGGTCTGCTCTATTTGTTGAATGTTGTTCATTTTCTACCCCAAAGCTACCTAGTTTCTTAGGATTTTTATTAAAATTACAAAACTCCCAGGACACCTGGGTGGCTTCGTCGTTAAGTGTCTGCCTTCAGCTCAGGTTGTGGTCCCAGAGTCCTGGGATCCAACCCCAAATCAGGCTCCCTGCTCAGCAGGAAGCCTGCTTCTCCCTCTCTCACTACCCCTGCTTGTGTTCCTTCTCTAGCTGTGTTTCTCTCTGTCAAATAAATAAATGAAATCTTAAAAATAATAAAATAAAATAAAATAAAGTAAAATAAAATAGCAAACTCCCTAGTATTAATTCCTGGACTTTGAAGGCTTGCTAAAGTTCTCGGGCATATTTCTGTGCTTCCCATCATCAAGTGCACATCACACTCGGTAAAATTCCACAGCAGGAATGAGATGCTTCCTGTTGGCACAGATCTCTTAACCTCTTCTGGTTCCTTTTCATCCATCCAGGAGAGCCTGCCCTCTTTTCTTGTTTTGTTATTAACAAGCCAGTAGAAAGTGACCCAAATGAGTTTAAGATTGGATCCTAAAAGAAGGAAATAATCATAGTATAAAAGAGAGAACTAATCATAGTATAAAGGTAGGACTAGACCTTGTGTGAAGTAAGTGCCATAAAATCAGCCTTCTGCTCAGATCATAATCCTGGAGACCCGGGATGAAGCACCTCCTCCCCCCACCCCCAAGCCTCAGCAGGAAGCCTGCTTCTCCCTCTCTCACTCCCCCTGCTTGTGTTCCCTCTTTACCTGTGTCTTTCTCTGTCAAATAAATAAATGAAATCTTTAAAAACAAACTCAGAAACAGCTGCTCTTAACTGGGGCTCACGGACAGGTTTCAAGGGATCAGTGAATCCCCTGAAATTGTGTGAAAAATGTTGTCTGTAAGCATTTTTGTTACAGGGAGGCAGAGCTGAGCTTCTAGCAGATTCTTCTATTTTTTTTTCCTTTAAGATTTATTTATTTTAGAGAGAGTGGGGGAGGGGCAGAGAATCAAGACATGGAGCTCTATGTCGCAATCCTGAGATCAGACCTTAGCTGAAACCAAGAGTCAGACGCTTAACTGACTGCACTACTGAAACGCCCCTCTATCAGATTCTTAAATGGATGTTTGGCCTGAAGAAAGATTAAGCTAAAGTCCTTGAAAGTACCACAAGTCCCCAGGAGACCGCACAGAATGTTCAGTTCCCTCTTTGTCTTCCTGTACCCAGTTGGTCCAAGACCACAACAGTGGTACCACTGGGAGGAAGGAGATTGCTCAGAACAAAAGCAAGCAGCCCTCCTGTCCTCAAGGAGTTTGCTTATTTTTTGGAAAATACAAACACCCCTCCCCAACAAAGAAGATAATATGCTGACTGGTAAGTGCCAGGAAGTATCACGAGGCAGAAATTAACTGGGTCTAGGGTGATGTCACTTAGGAGGTGACCTCCCAATCAAGACCTGAAGAAAAAGGAGGCACCCATGGGGAGAGGTGGGGAAGGGCATTCCAGGAAGAAAGAACCCCAGTACAGGGCCTATGAAATGGAAAGAGTTTGGTACATTCGAGGACCCAGGCCTTGTACTTGAACATAGTGAAGTCTCAAGAGGGGCAGAGTGGCAGACGGAGTGGGTAGGAACCAGATTGTATAGAACCTTCTAAACCAATCTGGATTTTATTCTAAGTTCCCAGGGAACCTATTGGAGGGTATTGAGTTTTCATAAACATGTAGCATGGTAGGCAGATACATCACATTCCCATGTGATGTACACTTGGAAAAGATGACTGTTGGTGCTGTGTGGAGGGTGGAGCCCATCATGGCAAGAGGGAAAGCGAGTGGCCAGGGTATTGTACGAGACAGGGTAGTGGCTTGGACCAAAGCTGTCTTCCTGTAGATACTGAGTCATGACCAGGTTCGTGGTATATTGGGGAGGTATAGTTGAAAGCACTTAATGGATTATAATGCGGGCATTAAGGGAAGAGAGAACTGAAGATGGCTGAGGATAGCTGTGCAGTGACTAAGATGGGAGCCTTGGGGAGAAGGAGTGTGGGCAAGCTGGAAGCAGGAATTTTGTACAAAGTGAAATAAATCTGAGATGCATCAAGTACCCCAAGAGAGCCAGGCTAGAGGAACAAACTTGAGCATTGCCTGCCTGTGTCTAGTATCCAAAGCCCTGGGTACAATCCCCTAGGAAAAGACCAGTTAGAGAAGAGAGAGTATGAAGGCCAGGACCCTGGAGGTCTAGAAAGGGGGGGGGGGAGCAAAGGAGACTAAGGTGCAGGCAGTGAGGGAGGAAGAAATCAGGTGTTGGGGAGCCAGTCAAGGAGGAAGAATCTACCCACCATCCTACATATTTATGAAAACTCAAGTAGGATCCAGGCCATTGGCTTTGGCAGCAATTAAGTCATCGATGGTCTTGGGAGAAACAAAGCACTTTTTCATTGGAGTGGTGGGGACCAAGTCTGATTGAAGAGAGAACAGGCCTCTGGAGTTGGAGTACTGAGAGGTCTCCTCCAAGATGTCTTGCTGTTGGGGCACCTGGGTGGCTCAGTTGGTTGAGGGACTGCCTTTGGCTCAGGGCATGATCCTGCTCGGCAGGAGGCCTGCTTCTCCCTCTCTCACTCCCCCTGCTTGTGTTCACTCTCTGGCTGTGTTTCTCTCTGTCAAATAAATAAAATCTTTTAAAAAAAAAGATGTCTTGCTGTTACATGGAGCAAAGACAGTGTGGTTGCAGAGGAGAATAGGGACATGAGGTTAAAGAAGATTTTGTTTTGTTTGGTGAATGGGCCAGTGGGAAAGAATCCATAAAAAGGGAGAAACTGATGATGTTGGAGGAGAAGCAGCAATGTATCTTTATTACTGTTGTTTTAATAAAGTATTCGTTAGACGTAAGTGAACATCTTTTTAGATTGACTTCAGCGGGTTTTCTGTTTTCTCTAAGTACATACTGTAGCCCAAGAATAATATTTCCTTCTACTCTTTGGTACCTGGGTAGATTTTATCAGCTCCTTTTTGGTTTACAAAGTGGCTCTATGAATTGACCTGGGAACCTTAACATCATTAGTAACATTGTTTCTATGGAGAAAAATGTTATGAATTTGGCCTGTTTAGAAGTCAGTGTCAGAAATGACAGGGGAAGATTGGCTCTCTGAAAAGTGCCGAAGGGCATCCACTGTTATGGAGTTGGTTGACCTACCTACCTTCTATGTTTTCCCCTCTGTTGTTAGATTTCTTAGCCACACTGATTGTTACCTTTCATAGCATGGGCAAGCCCTGGCTAAATTTGAACCCCTTGCTACAAAGAATTCAGAGTGTTTTGTGTTGAAGATGTGATTCTTTTAACCACAGAAAGAGAACTGAGAGATCCCCTCCTCCTCCACCCCGCCGCCAAGAACATTGTCTTGTGTAATAAACTTTGCCTTTGTAAAAAATTTCCTCTCTGAGAGAAAAAGCCATGACGATTACATAGGTTTCCCTTGTTTCACTGTTGTCTGTCTTTGCTATAGCCACACCAGGCTCTGGGTTCTTGGAATGAAAGTGCAAGTTGTGTTCTGTCTCAGGACCTTTGCACTAACCATTTCCTTTCTTGGAAGGATCTTTACCCCCAGATAGTCACATAACCAGGTTCCATACTTCATTCAGGTATGTAGTAACAATCAAACCCCTTATCAGGCTTTCCCTAACTACTCTGAGAAAAATTTCAGATAGCCCTCCCTGCCCCTCTCCCCAGTCACATCCTCTTCCCTATATTACTTTATCTTCTTAGCATTTATCTTTAATATATTATAAAATTTATATTTAGTCTCATTTATTTTATAGTTCTACCCCTATACTGTAAATTACATTAATATAGGGAATTTTTTGACTGTTTTTTTGACTATTGTATCCTCAGGAGTTAGAACAGTGACTTGGCATATATCAGTTAGTTGAATGAATGACTAAATGAATGGATAGGCAGCCCTTAATTTATATGGTGGTTAATTGAATTTTTTATATATCTGCCTAAAAGAAGGACAAGGGACAAGTATAGCAAACAGTGGACATTTTTTGTATGTATGTGTGTGTGTCTATACATATCCATATCTATAGGTCTCTGAATATACAGTCACCATCCCATTCTACCCAAATTAACCCAGAGGTCAGCCAGAGTCTCAAGTCAGGTTATAGAGATTCACTCTGTTCCAGAGATAGTGCAGAAGATATGCAGACTGGTTTAAAACACCTTTGTCAGACAGAGCTTGAATCCATCCTGACTTTTTGTCCCAATAAATCTGAGCCACACAGCCTCCCCAGATTCACCCTTCCCCCATCCCTTGGCCTCTGCCTCCCCCTCCCCATTGCTGATGCTGACAGCATTTTTTCAAGTAGGGAAGGGCCCTGAGGGATGAGATGTGAATGATTAACTTCATTTGGGACTCCTTCAAGATTACAATCTCTGCTCCTGGACACGTTTGCCTTTACATTCATCTGGGAAGCCCCACTAGACCCTATTTCCTCTCTGAGCTAACCTTTTAGTCCCTCCTTCTTGGTTGGGGGAGGACTGGCTCTTCATTCCCTCTTTGTAAGGCTTCTGTTTGCTGAGCAAACTCTGTCCACACAAGACACTGCTTGGAGCCACTTATTACTTCCTCCCCCGCCCCACCCCCAGCTCACACACACAACCCCCTACGCCCCCATCCTGCTGGAGAAGCAGCCCAAGGCAGGGTGGGAGGTGAGGGGGCAGCCTTTTTCAGAGAAAGTCTTTGAAAGTTGCCAGGAGCCAACTGGTAGGCTTTTTGGAGATGGAGTTGGGGTTTTGGAGAGCATCTTAATCCTTCTTTATTTTAAAATAAAAGCTTGTGGCTATAACATAATTTTACTTTTGAATTTTCAAGAGTAAAACAGTTGTTCATTGTTCACAGCATCTGTTTACATAGTTCCTTCTGAATTCCTTGATTATAGGTTTTAATAGGGCTTAGTCCTGCAACCCCTTCCCATCCCAGAACCCAGACTCTCTCCCATCCCACCTCCCCACCCAGGCTTCGTACCGTAATGTTTAAAGTAGCGATGCATAGAGTGAACTTGCTTAAAAAAAAAAGTAGCACCAGGAATTAATGTGTATTTTTGTTGGCACTGTATCAAAATTGACATCACCAGAAATTATGTACATCATTCATTGTTCATTGTACAGATAGGTATCTTTTCCCTTTCAGGTTCAGAAGTTATCTCTGTAGGCTAATCATTTCCAGTGCTTTGCTTTCTATTGTCAATGGAATAAGCCATGTTATCATCAGTGATTTTTTTTGTCATTAATAGTAGCACTTTTGGCTGAAAGTACTTTTTCCAACATTTTGGCACAGTCCGTGGGGATTTAAAGTGTTTCTTCATGTAGATTTTATTGCAGATTCCCCCAGTACCATAGCAAGGGCCCTCCTACTAGGCTACTAGGTGCTTTACGGTAATGGTTTCAGGGTTTGCAGTTAGCTCCGGGTTTGCTGAAACTTTTCACAGCTGACTTGATACTCGCTCTCCAGCCCGACCTCTCGCTGCTTCAGCACTTAAGTGGTTAATTTTGTTGGTGGATCAGATTTCTTTCCTGGGCTGGGGAAGAGTGATCCCGGTCTGACTGGTCCTTTAGCAGTCGCGTTGCTGGGTGCCGGGGATTCCCTCCCTGGCCCAACGTGCGCTGGCTGGCTGGCTGACGAGTTGCCACCGTGAGACTCTTTGGGCTTCTTTGTCCGCTTTCTCTAAGGACCACGATGTAGTGCAATGCTCTGGACTGGAAACCTTACTAGGTAGGATGATTCCTTAAAATTGCTGGGACCTGGGGCAGTATGTGCTGCGTGTCCTGCCTTGTCGGTCCCTGATAATATTGGAAAGCCTGGTGCTCGCAACCAGTGGTGAGCGGCCAACATTCCCCGTGGGCTCTGCGGTGGGGGAGCTGCCGGTCAGGAATTCAGCGTCGTTTACCCTGCCACCCCCAGCTCCTTTCGCTCTAACCTTCATAGCTCTGGAGGAAGCCAGAGCCTTACCCAAATCCCTTGGTCCACCTGGACATTTGGGTTATGTCAGTCTTTTCTAGACCATCTTATCAAATTAGACTGCTGAGACTGAAAAACTGGGTATCGATCACCCAGCTGTCTCCGATCCTTACTCCAGGCTTTGGGGGGAAGACCTTCCAGTTTGGAGGCGGGGGAGCTGGAGAGAAGCAGTATGGGCCCCCGCAGGCTGCTAGTGGTTTGGAGGGCCCTGATGAAAATGACTTGCAGTTGGAGGTTTTGTTTGGAATTTAAGAAGCCGGGTGAACTTGCGGTTGTGTTTACTAATACTGCAAATTACTGGGTGGGTTTTTTTCTGGAAACTGGGCTCCAGGAGAGATAGTGTGGGAGATTTAAGTTATGAGTCCTTTTCTTATTAGAGGGGGCTGCTGTAGAGCTTCCCAAAGAGAAACATTGCGATTTTTAAGCCTGGCAAGCGGAAGAGAAAACAATGTACATTATCACCTACTGCTCGTCAAGCATCTAACAGACATTGTCTTATTTCATGTTCTTTGCAAAGCCAACAGTATTATCCTCCATTTGGAGGTGAGGCAATGGGAACTAAGAGAGTTAAATAACTTGCTCAAGGTCACACAGCTAATAAGAGGAAAGCCAGCGTGGGAACCTGCGTTTACCCGCCACTCTGCCTTCCGTGTTGGGCTTGGCAGATGGCTCAGAACAGCTTTATCTACAAGTTTAAACGTGGGTTCAGCTGGAGGAAGGGCACTTTTTGTTGCAGAAGACTCACCGAAGTGCACAGGATACTGGCCAGCATAGCCTGCCCCTGGCTTTTCAGATTCTGCTTATTTCTGAGAAGGGGGCTGGGAGGGGTGGTCTCTTAACTCTGCTTTGCAGCAGGACCTACCTGGGAGTTCTCTGATCTTTTTGAGACTTCCGGGCTGGTGGATGGATCTGTGACTGGATTTGTTCTTGTACCTGGCTCAGCAGGGCAGGAGCCCAATCTGGGACAGCTGATGGCCTTGGAGCTGGCTGGGACTGTGTCCTGGAGCTCTCGGGCTGCCTCCTGAGAGGCAGGATTTATTGAGTCCCGGAGGGAGAGGTTGTACACCCGGCATGTTAATGCTGACCCAGGCTTGGCACCAGCTGCTCACATGTGTGCTGGGCTTGGCTAATTAGCTAGGGCTGAACTGCCTTTGGGTTGCAAAGCTGATTTTGAGTGGTTGTTTCTGGTTTTGTGGGTTTTGTTTTGTGTTTTCTAAGTCTATTTATATTTTCAGTAATGTCTATACCCAATGTGAGGCTCCAGCTCATGACCCTGAGATAAAGAGTTGAATGTTCTGACTGAACCAGCCAGGCACCCCAAGTGGTTGTTTCTTGACCAGAGTTCTCTTCCCTTCCCTGTTTCCCTGGAAGGGGTCGCTTTTAAGGGCAGGCCCTGCCAGACCACGAAATGAGGCTGGATTGGTTTTGGGGGACAGCCACCTCTCTCAGCAGCCCCGAGTCCATCATAGTTCTGTTTCGTGCTTTTAGGTTCCCAGACCTCCAAGATGGTTAGGGAACTGAGTGTGAGTGTGTGTATGTGAGAGAGTGTGTGTGTAGGGGGCAGAGTAGGTAAGGGGAATGGTGGGATTCCACACCCCCCCTCCACCTACTTTAGACCTAAGGCAGCCAGCCAATGTTCTGTCTGGAATTTGCCCCTTCACCCCCTTTCTTTATCTAGTTGGAGATGTTTTAGGAATAATTTGATTGCATTAAAAAGTCCCCTGGGCTTTTTGGATAACATGTGGGAGTTGTAAGTTCTTATATGACTAGGATCTACTTCAAAGTATCTTTTCCAGGGCCCCGGGGTGGCTCAGTCGGTTAAGTGTCTGCTTTAGGCTCAGGGCATGATCCCAGGGTCCTGGAATCAAGCCCTTGCAGGCTCCCTGCTCAGCGAGGGGTTTGTTTCTCCCTCTGCCCCTTATGCCCCCCTCCTTCTCTCTCAACTAAATAAACCAAATATATTTTTTAAAAAGTATCTCTCCCTCTGCTTAGGTTGGATTAATGGGGTTAAGAAGAGCTTGAGTTTTACAATCGGGCAGACTGAGTTTCCAGTCCGGTTCTATTAACTAACTCTGGCACCTTGGGCAGCCTGCCTAGCCTCTGGAAGCCTCAGCCTTCACATTTATGAAAAGGGAGCATTAACAGTTTGTGCTTTGTAGGGCAGTAGAGAGGGGTGTGTGGAGTAAAGTACTGACCGAGTTGCCTGGCTCTCACTATTAAAGTCGTCAGCTCCTGTAGGTGTGTGCTGTGGTTTCCCTTAGTGCTCTATGATACGCTGAAAATTCTGTTCGCGTTTAGAGTGCACACATCTTCTGGTATAGAGAACACCAGGATGGGTTTGTTGAGATCTGGCCAGAGCTGCCCAGCAGTGACCGAGTGTCAGTAGCCGGCTCTGGAGGAGCCTTGAAGGAGCCAGGGCTTTGGGTGGCTGAGGTCAGCAGACTCCCCGGTGCCTGTGGTAATAATGAGGCCATAAGGCATCCCTCTGGGCTCCCCAGCCTGGGGAGCCGGAGCCAAAGCCAAAGGGAGGGATTTCACGCTTACTCGGGGACCACCTAACTTGTTAAATGGGACAAAGGTGCTGCTGCGGGGTGAAACTCAGCCCCTGGCATTCTGAATGCTGCTAAATCCCATTGGAGCCCTCTTTCTGGGGCTCTTGTTTCTCTCTGTCCACCCCCCACGGTTGGCCTTGCACCTGGCTCTGTCTGTAGAAGCTGCTTCTCCCCTGGGACGCCGTGGCCGCCACAAGCCACAAGTTCTTGCCCAGAACTTTATCGTTGGTTTCAGAATGTGGGCCCGTGTCTCCTTCCTGCCGTTCTCTCCCTCCCAGGCTTCTGAGCTGAACCGACAGGAGAGTGCCTGCAGATCTGGTTTGGGCCCCCCCAGAGGCTCCTGAGGCCTGGTGCCGGAGAGGGAGACTGGCTCTCCTGGGGAATGGGCCTGGGCTGGCGGGAGGGGCTCTGACCAAGTCCCTGGTAGAGCCAAGGTTCAAATCAA